>VCRD01001157.1:38106-67896 GCA_006783055.1 Trinorchestia longiramus | reverse complement strand
TCGCCAGCACAGCTCTTGCCTCTCGAATACATCTGTTCAATTGCAAACATAGCCTCTGATGCATCCCTGGATAACCCCTGCGTTTCGCTCAGCCGTGAAATATTCCTTCCTAATTTTCACTGATTTTCCGACACGATCAGTTCATCGCCAACTGCTAGCAGAAACCGAGAGCATCCCTTGTTAGCTTTCCGCTCGCTCTCGTGCTTCGGTGGATCTCTCATCGACCATTCACCCTAAATTCCAGAATAGACCATCACCCGTACATCACTTCCAAATTGATGGAGAAACTCACGGCGATAGCTGACAATTATCAGCTTCATATTCTGAATCTACTCGACCAATAATTTACCCTTCCGCCTCTCTCCAGGCTGTTATTTACTCTCAGACTTAGTAACGGACTCTAGTAAACGAGCACTTGACACCCTTTACCGACATTCAACGATTATCACCGACTACTCAATCACAAATCTCTTGCCATTATTCAGCCTTCACCATACACCCCCTAAGCTCCCGAGTCGTCGCTCGAACCGAGCTCGCCTACGATGTTTGCGAACCATTAGCGACGCGGCGCTCTTTGCTCTGCTTCTTCGCTCTCGTTTTTGCACCTAATTCTTCACAAAGTCAATAACTAACAACGGGATGTATTTCTGTGATATTACCAGTCATGAGCATCGTATGGATTAGAAGCTTGATACCTTTGGTTCATTCATAATTTGTGCTGAGAAATATGTGCGGGGTTTCACTAAATGGTCTCGTGAAGACATCTGTCATAGCATAAATACTGAGCATTCATGTAAACTCCGCTGCAAACACAAGATACCAGCTGCAGAAGCACTCATTATTGCTTTGTTTCTCCCACGTAATTTGATCAACTTTTTACCAAGCATGATTGAATGCTCTCGCACTAATCAACCATCACCATTTGTGGAAAATTTCAATAGAATCGTTTTAGAAATAGCTCCAGCATAGACAGTCGTCTACTTTTAAAACAACAATTTATTTAGTTAGAAACAGTTCAATGAAAATTAAGTGAAAGGAAAAGTCTTAGTATTTCACTATTGTATTCATATTTTTTGAGTGCCTTCTAAGTTAATAGTATGTTTTCTTTAAATGAATGAACTCTAGAAACTGCAAAAATTTAGACTGACCGAAACAGAATGTATTCGTTCACTAATGAAAACAGAAAAGATCATTTTCATCATCTAAACTTTCTTTCCTGTGTTCTACATTCGCTTAGAGTGATACATTTACGCTATTTTGCCGAAAGTGGAATAGTTTTGCTTCATCGTCTCATAATCCAAAAAGTTTGTTACATTTTATATATGTCTACATCGTTTCATCAAAACTTCTCAAAGTCTGCCAAGTAAAAGTTTCCTACTGAAAATTCTCAAACGAGTTTGCCGAGGTTGCGGCCAACTCAAAACTCACTTCCAATGAGCCAACTTGAGGAAGCTATCAATAGGATCAGCTTAGGAGGAGCTCCAACAAATTCTGCTCTGTAAGCCTTTTTGAAAACGCGCTGCGGACTGCCCGGCTCCTCGTATTTTCCTCGAGTCTCGGACTGCAAAGTCGGTGTTTCCGTATGAAATTCCAGTAAGCTGCAGCAGAACGCAGGGAAAAATAATACGCATTTAACGAAACAGCAAACTGTGAGACAGTTCGGAACTCTGACTACGGTAACTACAAAATAATTGGCACCAAGCAATTGCTGACCGAGCGGTCTCGTAAATGCTATTTGGACAACCATGGAACAGAGACTACAGAGCAGGGTTCAGTTCGTCAAAAAAAAAGTCTTTGGCTATGCTGTTTCAAAGACTGCTTGGATCTGCCTCTTGTATTCGTTCATCAAAGTAAGAGAAGTATCCATAATTTATCAGGCATTGCTCAGTAAATCGTTCATAACATCATGATTTCCTGCAGAGTATTTTTAATATGTTGACAACGTATGACTTCCAAATTACCAGTACCAACCGTAATTTTTCCATGTCAATTGGTATAGGAGCTTTTTTGAAGTACGGACATAACATTCCAAAATATTTTTTCTTTTGTGAACTTTTCACTCATTTTAAATGCCTGATCACCTAAAGCCACTTCCTTGCTGAAAACAGTAATGCTATTTTATCACTGTTCTCTGACTAGGATTAATTTGGTGTTTCATATGCATTCTTCTGACCAGTTTGCAAACTACGTTGTATTATAACGCCAATTTAATTGAAATTCTTCTTCAAATCACAATCATTGGGACCGTGCAATCTTTAAGTCCTGAAGTGCATAAAGTAAGCTAAATAGATTTTTACCAAGTAATCTGATCACTCTCTATATTGCAAATAGTGTCCCTCACTTTACTCAACAGCCATTTCGTTTATTATGGCGATTTTCATATCACATTTCACTTACAATTTCTTTTACGGTTATTGTACCAGAAGAGGAAGCATCGAGTTCCACGTAGTACACAGGTGTTCTCATGTTGCTTCACAACCTCCACGAGTAAATGATTGAATGGTCGCTGAAGTAACACATCAGCACCTCTATCACACTGGCAGGTCTACGTGGCCCAACTATGCAAATCTGAATTTCATATTCAAATAAAATTTTGAATATCCGTTAGAAACCACAGATTGGCACTGAAAACTATAAATATTATTCACAAAAAAACTGTGGACAAGCCACCGAGAGTAGGGGATGGCTTTCTTAACCTGAGCTATTTCACTGCTGCTTTATTTTATAACCATATGGGGCATCCTTTGGTCATCTCACACAGCTGCTGTTACTGTTCTCTCTCACAACTTCACATTCACAGAAATATCAACATAGACTGATGGCCTTTCGCTACATTCTTCCTAATTGATGACTGTACTTGAAATGTTTTTGATATTTCTGATGGTCTATTATCTATTTTTACATTTTGCTTCCTCCTAAAACATGATTTTATGACAATAATTATGTTACACGTTACTGTATAAATGTACATCAGTTCTTCGCTCACCAATTCTGACTACTTTATTTCATCAAAAAGTTCTACTATAGAGTAATAGCAAATATGTAACATTACTAAATACTTAATATGTATGTAAAAGCTAGGAAATTACAGCAATGGAATACGTATATATACAGGGTGGCGCATAAGTAACGCACCCCTTTAAAAAATTAATAATAAATAAACTATGAAAGGTATAACGATGGGGATAATTGCAAACGATAGAGGAACTGTACGTTTGAGAGGTGAGTGTAAACTCATATGTGAACTTCCTAGATGTACATTTCTTACGATAATAATTCAAGTAAAGTTACAAATCAAGAGCTTCTGAAAACTGTGTATAAAATGATTTTGCTATAGTTTTAGTTTCATCTTCAGTAAATACAAAAACACGTGAGGTGCCAGGCATGATGCAGCAATTGGTGGTCACTACCACAGTTTATAAACAAAATGCTTCTGTGACAGATAATTGAAAGACATGAAGACGAGTGCTATTGCAAGCTAAATATATATGAACATGGAGTAACATAAAAGTTATCAATAAAAGGATCGAGCAGCAGAAATGAGACTGAGATTACTAAAATAGAGGAGAACAAAACAATCGATTAATTACATACAATGAGTGTATCAAATGTTTTGAACTCATTCACAACTTCTTGGACACTAATCAATGCTGCCTGGAACCATGTGAATATTGCTATAGAAATCATAGCAAAATGCCTGAAATTTTGTAAGCTCTATATAACTGAATCCATCCATTTTGGTCATGCATGGGATTTCAACATACGTATTACTGCTCCAGCGTATTTTATACACAATGCGTGTGTAGCGTGAAAATCATACGCTAAATTTCAAAATTAGCAATAATATTTAAGCTTTCGAAGCTCCAACACGCTTTAATAAACTAAAACACAATAGCGCACAAACACACGTGGGGACGAGAATCAAAACGATTCATGCAAGCCGAAACCATACTGAGCTATGAGCCATACAAGGCATGGTTGTCTAGGCCGTGTGAGAAGTCTTCTCTTCAACACCAGTCACAGCAAAACTAAGAGCTCAAATTTTATGACAAAGCTGCTTTTTCTTCCCGTTATTAAATTGGCACTGCAATAAATTATCGTAAATTCTTTGGAAAAAGCCAGAGTAGCTCCATGGCGCTGCATGGTCAGTCCAGGCTGCCCAGCTTTACTGCGTCTGGAGGGAACATCAAATTTTAAGAGCTGTTTTTTGCTGAGTAGCCGCCATGATACGAGCTAGAGCTCCATGTCTCTGAGCAAAAGTGATAATAAACTACCATCACATCATTATTTCGGAATCTCCAAGCAATTTTTCTGCAGATTTGACTGGAGTTTATGAAATAGTGGGGCTTGCAATACCTACGTAACCACCATACGCATCGTAATTTTTTTACAAACCGTAATTCCTGTAAAAACGATTCATTAATCTCTCAGTTATTGCTCAGTTAACCTGAATTTGAAAGACCTTTTCTCAAATATATTTCTTTCTCGGTATGTGCGGTGGACAAGTGTGCAGCTGATGTTATGATAGTAAAGTAATGGATCTCACAACTGAATTTCTTATTTCAAGAGTTTGGAGTAGGACGAGATAAGACGGTGTTGAATACAAGTCTTGGATACATTTATTATTATCTCTTTCGAACTCGTGGATGGAATCGTTGTCTATTAAGTTTTCTTTGAATCTGATTTAGTTGCGTGGTATCAACGTTTACTTTCTCTCCGACACTTGAAGTCTCTCGATTCCTTGGCCTCTAAAAATTTACCTGTTTAAGACCTGTGTGAGTCTTAGCAATAACATCCGGGCATTTTCCCCCAGATCAGAGGGGGCAGTCATTCTTATGAGATGAGTGTACTGCAGAAAAATCTAATCAGCTATCCAGCTCACAATCAATAAAATTCCCCAGTTGAATTGATGTAACACCCGAGACCCTAGTTGAATTCATGCAACACTCGAGACATGATCAAAGAACTCAAGTTAGATTTTCAACGACTTACAGGCCTCCAGTAGTCGTACGGAGGTCAATCCTGTTCTGAAGGACTAGGTTACAGAAGTGACTCATGCAGCCAAAATCTAAGGGGGAATTTTGATAAATCACCATGATATAAATGAAATTTTCCCCTTCGTTGCATCAGGAGGAGTGCTGCATCCTCCCGTCAGCAATTTGTCATACCAGATTAATAACGACGCAAAAAGAGTGCAACCAGACAAAGAGATGAACAGTTTGAATAATATTTATCGACACCACCTTAATAAGAGCGTTGTGCACCAAGTTAATTATTTTCCCATTTGGATGTTTTCTCCATTGAGGGGAACCTCGAGATCCGAGTTTAATTCGTTCCAGCACTGAACTCGTATAACGAATTTCTCGTATCTAGAACAAATTAGATACGGAACATCGGGAAACGCACGTCAATTATACCCACAGCCTGACTCAAAGCTCGTTACGCGAGCCAATGATCGTATTTAGAGCAGAATTTTTTGCTCATACATTTCTCGTATCTTGAATTTCTCGTATACAGAGCTGTTCATATGTCGAGTTTCCCCTGTATAAACTTGTTCATGCACAACATACACTAACTTAGTCTTAAAAAATTGTTCATGATGGTGTGCAGCTTGAATTAAGCTGTTACTAAGCGCTCAAATATCGTGATACTCTTGAGGTGTATGCAAATGCTCCAAAACAGAACAAAAGGAAAATGAAACTCTATGGACGTTGCTTCAAATATTTCAGTTAATAATAGTTATAAGAACAGAATAGAATAGAATAGAATGAGGCTATAGGAACGAACCTTCTGGCCCATTCTTGGGTCGGATAATTACTTCGATAATTATTCGGTTGTTTTACCCAACTCCCATGCCGTATTTCTAGCCGCGTCAAGTATGTCGGCAGCGGGATTCGAACCCGAGTCTTCCCGCTCGAAAGCAGATTCGCTCACCAGTCGACCAAGCTAGTGATACCAGTCGATCAAGCTAGTGATGTCACTGTATCAAACATGGCTTCATTATTCATATTAAATGCAAGTTTTATGCGCCATAACAAATATAGTAATCTACTTTGTAAACTTATGTTTGCACATTTTATCCTAGTAATCTTTTGTTTACGCGTAATCACAGAAATCACAGTTTTCATTATATCTCAATATATTTGGAAATCGGACTTACCCCTTATAATTTGTCTACCTGTTTACTTTATTAAACGTATTTCATAGGAGTTAATTCATAATTGTATACCATTATATTTTAGGTATGATACATTTAAATATGACTCAATTACTATTTTATTGTCACTTTATGGACTCTTTCTCTGAATTCATTAGTAACTATTAGACAAACACGTGAAAATTCACATATTTTTTACTGAATTATTTCGTTTGATTTACCAGTAGACGTGGACTTTGCAAAGAAGTTTCTACATTGAAGGATGTGTCTTTGGTATCCACAATACAATGCTTACAATACATGTATACCCTACCGAATTTTCTCCTATCTAAATCCTTGAGAGTGTGACAGAGAGACGGACCAAACAAACAAGCAAGCAAGCAACCAATTGTGCATTATTAAACTGTGGATTATTCTCATTCGTGATTCAAAACTCACTTATGAGTATATAGAGAGTTTGATGAAGTTTCATCCATTATTTTAACCTAATCTAAAATAAAATAATCATAAATTCATCAATATTACATTGTAAAAAATCAATGCAAGAAACAATAATTTTGCTATCTTTTTTACTTTTTATTTATGAACTTCATCAATTTTTTTTGTGCAGGCATCACAAATATTTAATTAAACAAATGTAGATTCAGCTGCCTGTTAGTTTGCTCAGCGTTGTGGAGTCGATGTTTACGAGCTTTCTTTCTCACAGAAACAATAACTTATTTTTCATAGCAAAAACTGTTCTCGGGGAACTGACTGCATGATTCCTAAATGGCCTCACAAATATTTCTGAGCTCCACCTCCTTTAGTATATTCCTGCATACCTAGATTTCACTTATTGGTAAAGTTACAAAAAATAGAAAAGGTGTTCAAATTAGAGAATAAATATTAAAAATAGCACCTGATTCAACAAATTCATCTTATATAGGCGTGATTTATGAGAAAGCTTGATTTACAATCCTTCTTCAAATTTTTTTACAAGTTGAATAGTATTTTTATTAATATTCATATCACATATATTCAATGGTAGACAATTGGAAGCTTTCACTGAAGGCGAGGTGTTAGTAAACATTGCTTGTGCAGTACGATCTCTGGTTCGAGTCTCCATGAAACATTCGAATTTCTCCTGCTTGTGACGGGAGGGATCAGGAAGACTGAGTAACTCCATTTCTTCCAACGTCCAGCTCATCTCTAAGTGTCCCTTTAACTCTAGTCGAACGACAGTGGACAGTAACAGTCACTACGAGCATCATCATTAGTCGTGAAATTAAAGTGTTAAGAATTTAAACTCTGATCCCATGTGCTGTTGATTTATACTGTACTTTGTGATGTATCAGAATAAAGTGGATTTCTTTTTTCATTCTATATCTTAAAAGCTTCAAAACGCAAAATAAAAACAGCACCATCTGTCCTTTTAACACATTTTTTATTTATAAGTTGAAGCCTTTGACTTTATTAGCTCTTAAAATGAGCAAATTCAGCAAAGTAAACTACGAGTGATTCCTGATGAGCGCTGAGAGCAAATACAGTGATGCTACTCGTGGTCAAAGGCAAAGCTGTAACGCTGTTACTCGGCGTGAGTGAAGGAGATGCTGCCAGGGCTGGTGAGAGTGAAAGCGGTCATGGTGATCATCAGAATTAGTGTTATTTCATACGGGAATTCTGTACGACAGTAAATGCAACCTGGAAAATAGGCAGGAGATCTAGATTATAGATGCGTGCTGTCCAAAGCAATGAGAATAAGCAAATTATGTAACGTGAGTTTTCCCAACCAACACAACACTTTCCAGTAGTAATTTCTAAAATAATGACTATGTATGAGTAGGAGTAGCATGAAAATCTGTGAAACCTGTAATACCAGTACATCATGGTGTTCTGTCTGATATAATGCAAGGTGACCCTAAAAATTTGCCTCATGCACGCCTTTTGTGATATGTTCTATATTCTCTAATCACTCTGCAGTAGTTCTTCAAGACGTTGTTAATTTTCATTAAATATTCATGTCCTATAATATTTATTTGTTGAAATCTTCTCGGTATCGTCAAGCACCGGAATATCACAAACATCGTTGAATACATTGTTCGTAGAACGTAAAACCATATATTTAACCTTCCGAAGGAATCAGTTGCATTTCGATATGCATGTAAAACAGGGAATGTAAATTAATACATGGTTGCTGTTCAATTGTTACAGTACCATCTACTTGGTTACCTTTGCATACTCCACAGCTGGGAACGCACTTTCCCCTGAAAATCAATAAAATTTTGGCAGTCTAAATGTCGACAAAGTGAAAGTGCAAGCAAATACAGAAACATTTTAAATTAATAAAAGTTTGAAATCAAAAATTACTAGACTGTGTCTGGGCACAATAACTCATTTTATCTCTCATGGGAGTGCTACAGCGTGCTTTTGTTGTGTACCTAACGTGAAATTTTGCTAACCGTGTGAGTCCCAAGAGCTGAAGTTGTTTCTGCAAACACTAACTCTTTCTGAATCTAAAATTTTTATTTTCGTCGTTTCATTTTATTTTCCTTACATCGGAGGAGCAAATTAATTGAGGGTTCGATTGCCCTAAACTTGCAAAAATGAAGCATAAATAAGAGTACATCACAGATGTGGACTAGAACAGTTTCAAACAACTATGTATTGCACTGTGTTGTACGTATCTGGACAGATAGATTACCTCTGTATGAGACGTGGCAAGTTACTGCATTTTCATCAAAATGACTTTAAAAATATGATATACTTTACACATTATTGATGTCCTGTAGATGTTAAAATTTATTATATATGGTGAGTTTTTTCTGTTCGAAAGTTTATTTACACCAGTCCACCTTGCTTCACAAACCGCAGGCTACATGGAACTGAACATTGATATAATGTTTGAAATTTCAGGTAAGAAACTAAGTATTTATTCTCATGTCTAAAGTTGTAAACGCTCAAGGTCCTAACTTTCTGCACACAACATCATATGTTGCCCAATACCATTGAGCCTAGAGCAAGTGGATTAAACTTAGTCATTTCAAAGGTTTCCGTATGTTTAGGGTATGACTCATTATGCGCTGCTGGTGACCACTCAAGCGAGTCCTTGATAAACAAAAATATTTTGCTACCTGCGTATATTAGCACTGAAATAGTGATGCCATAACATCCCAATGGTAAGAGCTTCAACAAATCTTCGAACGTCTTGCAAAAAATGCAGCGTGCTCACGTGCGCCGTCACACAGAGTGCTGCAGATCACGCTCCTGCCTGCTATCAGCAGCACAAAATAGACCTCGCAAATACGCCAGCAATTGCTCAAGAATTTGGAGCAATGAGCAGCGGCTCTGGATGGCATGAGCTGATGCTGGAAACTTGGCGAGAAGTTCTGGAATTGTGAGCAAGAGCTGCATACACAAGAGGTGCTGCGATCACGCCTCGAAACTCATGACCAGCTTCCAGGTCCAATGACTTCTTCTGGCTCTGCAGCTCAAAATACTCTGCTTTTTCTCGGTGACATAAGCAAAATATGCAAAAATGAATAAATTTTGGTGATAAGTAAGAACAGAAACTGTTGTTTGATTAACTACTTGGATTATCATGTACTCTTGTTTCTAGATATATATGTTTTCTCGTACTCGAAGAAAATGTTCGAATGTAATAATGTTCGAAGATTAAAAGGGAAGATGTGCTCATATATTTTAAAAAAATGCGTTCTCATATATTTTCTCAAGTACATGAATAGCGAAAAAACCATTAATGACGAGTAAATTACTCGGAAGAGCTAAACTCTGAGATATGTTTTTTTTCAAACGGGGACAGATAAAACTGCATTTAATGCGTTTCCTACATATATCAAATAATTGACATTTCTGTCGCTTATTTGGAACGCTCAGTCTCATTATAAAAACAAATCTCAACGATTGTCCCCAGATCCTGTATCGCGAGGGTTAACATTCATCCACAACACTAGATTAGGAGAAAAAGAGAAGAAATCATAAACTTGAGGAGTGAATGCCAATTTTAGCAACGAGTCATTGAACTTCACATTGACAGGTTATTGAAGAGCTTGATCGTCAACTTACTACAATTCGCATAATGTGTGTGCCGAATTGCTTGCATTAGAGATCACAATGAGGCTAATTACTATTTACGTTGAAATCTAATGACATTTTATTTTTAAACTTAGCAGGATACTAGTTCGATGATCAAACATAGCAAGGCATTAGTGGGATGAACACGCCCCCTGTTGGTGAATGGAAATTACACCTAAACTCTTTTTCTCACAGCAAAGAAGTGTCTAGATAATGCAGTTAGCATTTATATCAAAACTCAAATTTAATTCCCATTTATACAGCTTTATAATGCAGTAGACCTGTTAAGGAATTCCCTTACTTCAGTCGAAGGGTGCTAGAGCCCAAACAATTCTTTTTAAATCTGGAGACTTTTATCACACATCAGCGCATAAACCGAACAATGTGTCCTTGTATTCCTCTAACGATTTTCTGACAAAAGATTGTATACGAGCTGGCACCGCGAGTGATTTAGATAGGAATACAAAATTCATTTGAATTGACCTCTCGATTCCACCGCCCTCAACAATACACAGAACATAGCAGGGCAGTAAGTCAGATGCAGCTTCCCTTCGATAGCATCTCAAAAAAAGCTGGAGTTTGTTTTATTTTACGAAGGGCTCTTGATTTTTGTCCGGAGAACAATCTTTCTGACCTCCGTTGCGCGAAAGCATTGGTGCTTTTGCTGAAGCTGAAAGAGGATTTACAGAAATTGAAAAAAACACTCTTCAAAAGAATACTCGTATTCATGAATTCTAGTTAAACTGATGTATTTATTTTTCTTTCATTGCTGTTGCAGAATAAAAAAACATGCAATCGAACTACACACCGAGCGTGTATTTCACATTTTGCGCTGGAAGTCCCGAATTATGCAAGTGTGTTGCTGAGTCAGCATAGGCCTGTCATGTGAGTGCCATCACAAGCATCCTCAGCTCTGATGTGCCTGGGCCAGTGAAATTTACGGCCATTAATGTTCGTTACTGCAAGTCTGCGCTGAGTCCGTGCACGCATCAGTGACGTCAGAGCTCAGCGACACGCACTGCTGTAGTGACACATTAGAACAGACTCCGGTGATAAGACGCTCCAAGAACTCGTACCAGGAAGCCTTTTGTTGGGAGCTACAATAGCAACGAGGCAACGCTACAGAAATGAAGTCAATTCTAGCGACAAAACACCCAAATGTACGACATGACTGCAATGTACATAACTTTCCCCGCGGCCAAACCCTCTTTATTTTTGTAAACGACGCTTCGTTTCTGTTTTGATGTTTGCTTGCCATCGTAAAATAAAATATCACTGCCAAGTCAGTGCAGTCGATTCGTTTTTCTGGTTCGGTTTAACAGGCAATTATTACTTTTAGCTTTAAAAAGTGGTACCTCAATGACTTCATAAAGAGCGAATGCTGGAATTGCTGCAAACAGAATTGCATTATTTTTTTACCACCCAAAATTAGTGGCAACTCCACAGTCGTCTGCAATTTCAACTTCCAATGGCACAGATCATCATCGATTGGATATTATTGGAAATATTATTACTTCTTTGCATGATATGCAAAGAAACAATGGATGAAACTTGATATGTTCATTAATTCATTATTTTTCAACTACAAAACACTCATTTTATTAGACACTCTGCCACAAAACAATTGCGTCTTATAGTCATGCTGAATCTTGAGGAGTAAATGGAAGAAAGAACATTACAATATTTGGCCATAAAGTCAACCCATGTCTTGTACGAGCTAGTGCTCGTCATACTGAAGACGAAAATGAGCAATGATGTCCTGAAAAGTTATTTATTTCGCACACCATTGGAAAGTTATTTATTTTGCGCACCATTGGAAAGTTATTTATTCTGCACACCATTGGAAAGTTATTTATTTTTCACACCATCGGAAAGTTATTTATTTTGCACACCATTGGAAAGTTATTTATTTCGCACACCATTGGAAAGTTATTTATTTCGCACACCATTGGAAAGTTATTTATTTTGCACACCATCCATCAATCGTCCTCATGAATACTGAATGAGGGCGAGTAAAGTATTTAGTCAAAGGTGCAGTAATTCCAAAATTGATAATATTTTCTCCCTTGCTGTTTTGGCTCTCTGTGTTAAAATAACGAGTCGCCAATTCTAGATCTCATTGATGGATGACGTCATAGAAGCAGTAGCAAGCAATATTTTCAATACATGTTACGATACAACGGGAAAAGTTCACAACGACGTTAATCTCATTTCAAAATATGTAAAAAAGGATTATGACAAATTATCATTCCCCAATGATGGAAATTTCTATTTTTGAGAATACATCTCACTTTTTGAAAGTGCACCCCATTTTAACAAGCATTCGACCGAAAAAATGAACACTGAACATTGAAGTCGACCATTATGTGGATGCTAACGATAATGCCCCAAATTCACGAGTTGGTCTTCTGCGTAAAAATTCCTGTTATTTCCCCTCGGATACTATATGATTCCAAAACCTCTTTCAAATTCCATACTGGACTTCAATAATGCAGGGTGATGGAAGTTGTTGCCAGCCGCTTTCTTCACAGAGAAGCTCTGTTCAAACTAATGGTCTGAAAGCACGAGTTCAACTGTAAATCAGAATAACGCAGAATTCTCTTCACAGAAAATTTTCCCTATTTCCTGGAATGAAAGCTGTCGTCTTCACACCCAACGACACAGAAATTAGGAGCATTATGTACTTCTATTTTGTCGAGAAGAATTTTATCTACTGCGCAGGGAAACTTCGGGAATATTTACCGAGCAGGGAAACTTTGCGATTACCTGCTGAACGGGGGAACTTCGCGATTACCTGCTGAGGTGGGAAACTTCATGAATATTTACTGAACAGGACACTTTGCGATTACCTACTCAGTGCGGAAACTTCGCGAATATTTACTGAGCAGAAAACTTTGTGATTACCTACTGAGCAGAAAAACTCATTGAATATTTACCGAACAGGGAAACTTCACAAAGATTTACTGAGCAAGGAACTGTGAAATAATTACAAACTGAGCAGGAAAACTTTGTGATTCCTCAAAATTATCCCAAAAATAAACATATATTAGCTGATCTGAGACTAAAAATATGCCTACAAAATAACTATAAGTTTTTAAATCATTGATTTTAAATATATTGATTCATACATACGTTTGTACATCTAGTGATCTTTTTCGTGACGGTGATCGTGTGCCTAACAAATACAACGGATGTCTTAACATTCTAATGGATATCATTCATCAACTATATGCAAAAAACAGTGTTCCTTTCGAAACATAATATATATAGATATA
This sequence comes from Trinorchestia longiramus, assembly GCA_006783055.1. Lineage (NCBI taxonomy): Eukaryota > Metazoa > Arthropoda > Malacostraca > Amphipoda > Talitridae > Trinorchestia > Trinorchestia longiramus. The sequence continues at coordinate 54,393 of VCRD01001157.1, read as the reverse complement.
TATGCATATATATATATATACAAGGGGTCCCAAAAAAACAGACTAAACTTTGAATTGATAAAGCTTTGCAGTTATTGTTGATAATTTAGTTCTATGAAAGCCAGCTTCTTCACTAAATGTTTTTCCTTTAACAGCGAAAATTTTATTTTGTTTCCTCGCACAAAATTGTTACAATAAAGTTGTTAGTAGAGGCCACCGAAAGTACCTTTTCTCATAAATACCTTTCATTATGCAGTTAACAAAAGAACAAAGAGTGTTTGCAGTCACAACCTGGATTTTGACTAGAAGCATTAAACGTGTACAGGCCATATTTGCTCAACATTTCCCCGGTCGAAGATCGCCATGCAAAAATACCCTTTGGAAAAATGCTAATGAATAACAACAAAAAAGAACTAGCCGTAATTTGAACGAAGGCCGCTCAGTGCGTAAACCGCGAGATCTGAAGAAAATTTTGAAAATGTGCGAAATTTGCTTCTACAAACTTCACAAGTGTCAGTCAGAAGAAATGGTTTGCCTCTAACAAAGTCATCGTTCAATCATATTGTTGTTTGTGATTTACTATGGTATCCTTACAAGATTCATGTAAGACATCAACTTCTGGAAACAGACTTCCCTCGTCGTATTCTATTCGCTGAATGGCTTCTTAACAAACATGCTCGTTTCATGAAGAAAGTTGTAATTGGCGACGAATCTGTTTTCTTTATTATTTTTAGATTTCCATCATGTTATTATTAAAGGATATTCATTGGTAATGAGACATTGATTATTGAAGGATTATAATTTTTTATTCTTAGACTTTTGAGTTTCATTCATACCCCGGAGCAAACGTACTTTCGGTGGCCTCTACTAACAAGGGTATTGTAACAAATTCGTACAAGGAAACAAAATAAAATTTTTGCTGTTAAGAAACAAATATTTAGTGAACAAGCTGGGCTTTACAAAACTAAATTATCAACAATAACTGCAAAGCTTTATCGATTCAAAGTTCGGTCTGCTTTTTTTGGGACACCCTGTACATATATAATTATATATAGTGACATATATATATATATATATATCTATATATATATATATATATATGTATGTATATATACAATTATTATTACATTCAAATATAAATTCCATTATTTGCACTAATATTCTATTTTATTTGTAATTTTTGTGCATCAACAAAATCAGTTAGCTTCCAGGTATAATATCTACTATAATGACTAAAGGTTTATACAAAAGTATAGTTATTTTATACATCTATGAGGTATAAAAATACCCAACGGACATTACCGAAACCTCAAAAGTTAACAGAATACTCGTCTGGAGAATGATAAAGCGGTTCAAAGAGACTAGAGACTTGAAGAATAGGCTTGGACAGGTTCGTACTCAAGCTGAAAGAACCTAAAAACTGGTAAAATCAATTAAAGAAAATCACAGTGAAAATGATCTCTCAGAAATCTGACAAAAGAGAGGTATGTTTTCGTTGAAATCATTTCCACTATTTTCCACGAAAGCTTGAAGACCTCTTCTTACAAACATCAAAAAAAACAACTGTTATCTGCGACAATTACAGACAAACGTCTTGCAAGACCTGAAATCCTTCTCTCTTGTATCTGTAAAGGCATACTACAAACCATTATGTCCAACGACGGAAAGAAATTTGATGTCCAGCAAAAAATTTTTCTACAAAATTCTAGATTTTAGTCTAGGACTGGGATATTTGCATTCGAGTAGTCACTCGAAGACAGGATTTGGGCTGCCTTCGGCTTTTATGGGAAAAGGGGTTAAAATAAACCTAAAAAATTACCGCCATGACACTCTTGCAAGAGTTATTGTTGCCCTGTGCTAAAAATTCTTCTAAAAAATGCCTGCGGTTACTTCATCACGACTTTACCGGCTAACATTTAGGTAAGAAAAAACAAGAATTTATGGTATTAAATGCTTCCCACTTCATTTGGAAGGAGGAGTGGCCTTCTTCATCTCCAGACCTGAGCCCTTTCGATTACGGCATCTGATCCATGCTGAAGAGTAAAGATTCAGCGACGCATCCCCAAAATTTGAAGGCACTGGAGTCAAAACTTGATAAGGAAGGAACCAAAATTCTTTAAAAAGTTGTTTGTCACTCTTACAAGTCATTCTCTAAGCGCCTTCAGGTTTTATCGATGCAGACGGAGGGCATAAATTATAAGATTTGGTTTTTCTAGCTATTACATTTAACTGCTGTGTCTTTTTGTCGCTTCTGTACATTTGTTTATTTGATAAATAGGGGTTGTATGGTGGTTACAGTAATTGTTGAGCAACCTGGAAATAATATTTATTCAAAAACTTGTCAAAATATTCAGTTTGTTTTGCCGTATATTCTTACAGACCTTACCAGCCTCGAAGCGTGGCTACTGTTGTCTAGAGTTTTCTTGGTGAGCATTGACAACCAAGTCCTATCTAAATACTGAAGAGAATTTTCAACAACATTTGACAAAAATAAGCCGCGTTTTTGAGGTAAAGTCTCAAATTACTGAAATTTTACAGTATATCATTAAGCAAAATTTCCATTCAATATTAAGTCATGTTTAAAAATATTTACTCTCTTTTGTATTTGGTGGCAGACCTGCGACCACAATGCTGAATATATGTATCTGTCAATTTATAAATCGGGAAATTACTGCATTCTTAATGTCGACGTAACAATGTTGGCTAAGTCCATTGCAGATGTGTAACTTACACACGGAATTGCGTAGCGGTTGTCATCGTTTTAATAAAGGTTGGAACTATGTCTTCCAGGGTGACCGCTGAAGTCAGGAAGGTCGGACAGACGCCCTTCAACTTGGAACGACGTCACTGGACTTCTTGAAAGTAGAGCCGAACTTCTGTAACAACGGTCGGCTCTCATTTTTGTCCGTAGACTCGCTCTCCGACGAGTATCATTTGTTTAAAAGCCTGATCCGGCGCTTCAATAGCTAAGCTGTATTCACAAATGGAAATTTTCAGAAAGCTCACGAATGAAATCGACTTCTTTAAAATCAGAATACTGCACTACTGAAGGAGGTCCAACGTTAGCAAAAGCTGCTTGTAAATTTTATTAGGTATATTTCACACCTAGAAAATATGATTTTTGTGTGAAAAAGTCGCCGAATTAGAAACAGATTTTATCAGACTTTTCCAGAAGCAAACGTTCAGTAACGGGTGGTGTAGACTAGTGCCTTGCCAGTACGAATGAATTGAGTTGAAGTAAACATAATAAAATACCAAGAATATGAAAATAATTTTAATCGCATAATTTAGCTCAAAATAATTGCATCATGAATAGGATTTCAGGCAACTGAGACGTTACTCACAATAATGGTAAATTTTTTTCTTGAGGTTTGTCTCAGTTCTAATATCTTCAAAATATCACCAACAATTCATTATGTTATATATTATGACTTATAATTCATTATAATTTATATTCCTTTAATCTTGCTTGTTAAGTGTTTTTTGACCAACCGAATGCAATGTGTTCGTTACATACTCTTCACAAATTAGCAACAAATCGAGCTCTATTCTTGTTAAATTGATATCGTCTCAAGATATCATCGGGTGTAAACTTAGTATGTCTAATTCTTTCCTCAAATTTTAGAGCATTTGTTTCAATAAGAGGGTAGCCATTGATGAAAGAACTTCATATGCTATGAGCAACATTATTCTACATTACTTTGATCGTCAATTGCCTGTTGTTCTGTGAAGAAACACTCAGTATGAAATTTCATGCGTTTTAAAAGTAAGCCAAGACACGCTCGTCAAAGTAGTGCCGTATACTGTCCCTATCCTGCCGTAGGGATAATGTCTCTTAAAATCACACTGTTGGCCAATAGAGCCTAAAGTAAAACGCCCCCCGGAACGAATCACAGTTTTGCCGCCGCTGCTCAATGTTCGTTCCTTTTAGCATAAACGGCTAAGGTATTGGCGTAGAACTAACAAGAGTTTCCTTAAAAAGGAAATTTTCAATGAACAGGTACGTACCTCCTTGATGTAGGAGGTAATAAAAGCGAATATTAAACACGGTAAATACTTTTTTCTCGGTGTTATTTTAAGCTTCATAAATTTGAGATATTGATCAATCATTCATGAATTATAGTTTGTAAGTGAGCATTTAATTAATTTATTGTAGGCATAACTAAAAGAATGAATAGATGTATGCTTTACTTTACAAGTTATTTTTAGTCGTTTGAGATTTCCTATTTACATGAGTCACAAATAGACAGAGGTTTCTTCAAGACTAAAAATAAAAATTCGAACATAAAGTATTTGTGAATAATTCGTGGTATTTTTTGTTATTGAACCTGTACAAAATACCGTGACTCTTTTTACCAGTTACTGCTGATCCAAATAAGGATTGAATGAAACATTATCTTTTTATTTGATCATACCTAGATAAACTTCTTTTCTTTAACTACAAAACGACCTTTCAAAATGTTTACACTTTCGAGCATATTTTCAAAAGCTCGATAAGGAAGCTGGAGCATCAAAGTACTAGAATGTCGATATCTTTCGTATGTTTAAGGACTATTTTTTCGTTCCGATTTTCTAACTCGGGAGGAGAACTTTTGGTTGGAGACAGGCACAGATGACCCGAAGATGCCATTGATGCGGCCAAGTTGGTCTCTGACCGACCATTGAGAACCCCTGGTCAGTGAGGGCCTCTCTCTGCTCACTATCTCAGAATCCCAACTCGCATGGTCCGATGGAGAAGAGGGAAAGGAGGGGGACATCCAGCCTACAATCCGTTTGCACCAAGCATGAAAATGTCTAGATTCGTGTAACGACAGCCATGTAAAGTCATAAAACAAACACGATTTTTTAAGAACTAACTAAAATATCGATGTATAATTCATACTGTTTTCGTTTAAGTAAATCACTCTTTGCTGCTTCCTAGTTAGACCCTATGCCCCCCTTCAGGTAGCAAGTTGTCAACGGAGCAGGCCGGGCCACCTCATGCAAATACGTGCAGGAACGCATCGTTCCCCTGGGTGGACTTCGATAGCCCCGTCGTGCTACCTACGATCGATTGATCCTTGCACTCTCGTAGCTGAATGTAGGCCTAAACAGGCCTCTCGTAGCTCTCTGAGAAATGAATTCGAATGGCTCTCTTGGGATTATTTAACATTCAGGCGGGACGTAACATTTTAAAGCAGTTTCTTTCGAAAAAGATTGGTTGGCTTTGTGCCTTTGCTTATCTCGTCGCTCCATTGGTTCAAGATGAAGGGTCGTAAATTGTTTCTCCTCAATAGAGAACCACGAAAAAAAAAATATAATCCTGATCATACATGGCAATTTTTATTGTATTCAATTCATTTCAGGCAAGTTTGCTACCAATTTAAGCAATATTACTAATTATGTTGTACCAATCTTAGTGGTGCAATTTTTCTCAAATGGAACTTATTTTATATTGAAAACAACGAAATGTAAACAAAAACCTCCATTCAGGCCTGTACGTATAAAGTGTTTAAGATACAGAACCGAAATGACAGAAGTAAATAATAATGATAAAAAGGATTTAAATAAATTATATAAATTATCTAAGAAATGCAGTTTAAATATGTAATTTCGTGCAGTTGTTCTTCTTAAAAGGTTTGAGCACACATTTCTAATATTAGCCAATCATATTCATTAATGACAAAACTACAATAAAAATTTGTATGAAAATAGGTAGGGTAAATATTAACCAATCATAGTCACTATTAGCTAAGTTAAATACGAAGTTATTGGGGAATAGTTAAGGTAAACAACTCTATAAGGTTTTATGAGACCAAATTCATAAGCATTTCCCAGGCCTTGTATCAAGTCTTCGAAAAAAATAAGTCACTGGAAGTTCGTATGGAATAATTTAATGATCTTTAAAACCAAGAATAAAAAGTAAAGAAATAAATGAACGAACGAAAGCTTGAAATGCTATGAATGGAATAAAGCAAGAAATTTACACTTTATGTACTCAGATCTTTGGTTGGGGTTTTGATGAAAGTAAATCATTTATAGGTTTAACGAACTATAATACACAACCTTGTATAGAACAGTCGTTATAAGACACATTATCACCGTCTGAAAACCTGGCGTTGAATAAAATACCAGATTTTGGAGGAAATTATTCTTCAGTCCTAGGATAAATTCCTTTTTTTCAATACGTTTTGATTTGAAAAAAAATGTTATATTGCCACACCCTGCACCCTGCATATACAAACTTAAAACGATAATACACCCAAACGTGGGTAGATTCAAAACCAAAATGATTGGTAAAACTTGATAGGTAATTTAAAATTCTTTCCTAGTTAAATTTTACTCGTAAAACTTAAACAATTACCTGAAATAAAACTTAAATTCATAACCTAATCATTGTAAATAGGAAGTTTTTCCAGCTTTCTTGTCGTGTCTCCAGTACTGCGTTCTTGAGTCGCAGTCTAAATTGAATGCGTGTGAGGGAAGCCAGGATGTCGGGCAACATCATTTTTTTAGAATTTTGAGACATGGGAATCTGTCATATGATCATTGTGATGAAACTGCTGCGTTTTTGTATCCTTCATATGTACCAATCTTTCATATATACCATAGCCATGATAGTGATCTGTCTTTGCATCCTTCATTAACATATATCATTGTCATGATACTGCTAAGATGGGATAATTTCTAGCTATTACATTTAACTACTGTTTCTTTTTGTTGCCTTTGTATATGAAGAGATGATACTGCTCTGTCTTTGTATCCTTCATATACATATATCATTGCCCTGATGCTGCTCTGTCTTTGCATCTTTCGTATACATATATCATTGCCCTGATGCTGCTCCGTCTTTGTATCCTTCATATGTATATTATATATCATTGCCATAATGGTGTTCCGTCTTTGCAGCTTTCATATACATATATCATTGCCATGATGTTTCTCTGTCCTTGCATCTTTCGTATACATATATCATTGCCATGATGCTGCTCCGTCTTTGCATCTTTCGTATACATATATCATTGCCATGATGCTGCTCCGTCTTTGCATCCTCCATATATGTACATATATCATTGCAGGCGACGTGGCCTAGGTAGGCGCAAACAACTCTCTCTCCTTCAGCTTCAAAACTCAAGAGTTTATGACAGGCGACAGCAAGACTGCCGAGCCACATCGTCCTTAGTCAGCAGGTTTAGGCCCTCGGAATCTTTCTGTTTTCTCAGATAAATTTGAACCTCAAGCGGCTGTGCTCTGACACAGATAAAAAGACATCGGTGGGACCTCTTACAGTGACAAATGCACAACGCATCTCAAAGTAAAAGGAGGGAAAAAAATTTTAACGTTAAACAAAAGATATCAAGAATCTCGATCAGTATGAACTTTAGGAGGCATTCAATTTTCAAAGTATTTTGCCTAAAACATTATTCTTCGCATGTGTCAAGGATGAAAAAATTGTTCATACTTTTGAAATTTATTGGGCGAGCCATGAGAAGAAAACGTCGTCTATAACATTCGTAATAATTAACAGGTGTAATAATAGGAACTTATCAACAAGATACTTGCTTACATCGCAATCATCAACGAGATGCTTGCTTACATCGCAATCATCAACAAGATGCTTGCTTAAATGTAATCATCAACGAGATGCTTGCTTACATCGTAATCATCAACGAGATGCCTGCTTCATAGCAGTCCAAAAAAATTGTTGTGAAACATATATTTATTCGGTGATCACATATAAGTACGGAAAAAATGACACTGCAAAACAAACCACGAAGTGAAAGGACTTCTGCTGTTTTCATAAGATACGTTTTCCTACAATTTTCTTTATAACTGAGAAGATCTGATGTATTTCTCGGAGGAAGCTGCCATAGTTTCATCGCTGTTCACAAACTATGATAATAAGGATATGCTTGATTGTTAAAAAATTTAGCTATCCTGGTGAAAAAATTTTAATGGTCATTTTTTAATTAGCGACTGGTCCAAGAATCCATGTCTTTCAACAAACACTTTCAAATTTTACTGCTAGCCAGCTAAATTCGTGTCTAATTCGCGTCTATATCGCCAATAAAATAATTTCCAAAAATTCAGGATGTATTCATTGGTAGTGGCAGAACAGTTCAATAAGCATTACCCTATGTTCCCATACAAATGGCTGATGAATATTTTCGTCTTATGACATGTGTTTTTACCCTCAAATTCATTTTCCTGCAGGATGTGCTTTTTGAAAAAGAAAAATTCCTCAATTTTGGCGCTTGATGAGATTGAGGATTAGACGTGTTGAATAATTCATACCCCATTTGACCGAAGAGCGAATCCTGATGATGATTGTGAGTTGCAGTGGGCTCGCGCCGAACAAATTCTAACAATAAACTGATTCTTATCATTTTACTTCAGAACATCCTTGTGTGGTAGTGCGCATACCGTCATCCTGATAATAGATATTTACACTCTTGATGTCACGGTATTTTATGTGAGTGAAAATTTTCTCCAGGGAAAATATTTAGTTCGGGCTCGTTATTGGCTTGTCAAGTCACACAACAACGCGTTTTGCAAGTGTCAACCAACAAAATTCAGTTACAGATGTCAACTTAGATTTGTGTGAAGTATTCCACAACAAAAAAAGAGGCACAGACTTCATTTATTAGCAGCACGTTAGCTAAGCTCATAAATTTCCTTAAAGCTTCACATAAAAAGGAACAGCAGTATTGAATAACGGTTGAAATATATAAACCGCTCTGGGACTCAAATATAACTCGATGTGTTCTTAAATAACCATGACCTCATTTTCACTTGAAACTTTCACTTTAAATTGCAAAATTAAAATAATTTCTATCATATATTTTTATTTTTCGAAATGAAGCACATCTAATTCATGGATGATTGGCAATATATAAATTCATCAATGAGTTCCTATAAGTATAAATTTCTGTACTCGAATGTACGTACTACTTGTATGCATTACTTGTTATACTTGTATTACTACATGTATGCATTACTGAAACTGATATTACTACATGTATGCATTACTTAAATTTGCATTACTACATGTATGCATTACTCAAACTTGTGTTACTACATGTATACATTACTGAAACTTGAATTACTACATGTATACATTACTCAAACTTGTGTTACTACATGTATGCATTACTGAAACTTTGTTACCACGCGCATGCATTACTTGTCATACATATGATACTATATGTTTGCAATTTTTGTTATACTTATCTTTTTATTTCGCATTCAATCGTGCTCAATTAAAGTGAAAATTAATTCGATTTCTTTTATTCATCCTACTTTATTTATGTTTCAACAGAATCATGTTTTAATGGCATGTAATACGAAGCTATTTTAATTACATGAATTTTAAATAACAATAGTTTCTAGGTTCAACATGCCTCTCGAGGACCGTCACATCACCGCCAAATTACATGCGATGATGAATAAAATGATATCAAATTAACCATATTAGTTTGAAGATCAAACTAGTCCATATTAATTTGAATTTAAAACGATACGGGTGATAGGATTAAATTGAAATGAGATGTAAGCTATAATTATTCAAGGTGATCTTAAAAAATGGTCCATTTTAATTTATTTTAATATTGGTAACATTGTTTTGGTATTTACTACTTTCATCCCGAATCATTCTTAATTTGCAGAACATGACAAAACTTCGGCCCGTAAACAGTCACACTTTAATAGATGTTCGAGCATAGAATGTACTGAGTCTAACTCTACTAACATCGTCAATATTTATTGCTTCCCCAAGTAACAAAACTGTAATTGATGTTATGATTTCTGTCATTTTTGACACCTGCAATTTTTTGTTACTGCACGTTCATCTCGAAATTATTCTTAATTTTTTCATAACGTTATTCACTGACGATAATATTAAAAGACGCTCAGGGAAAAATTGATTGAAAATGTAGTATTAAATACACTTGTACAAATACTAGTATACGATTCGACAAGATTCACTGGGGAAAATTTCCGAGGGCTCTAGCAATTACTTGAGACCAGTTCGGATCTCACGTCTGGGACGATTTGTAGAACAGTGATTGATGCCATCTAATAAATGAGTTAGAGTTTGCTTCATGAGCAAACAGTGCAGAATTATAAGTAAGTTGTACATCAAGATCAAAGCAGAGTTTGGCGGACGCTTTAACATATGTAAGAACAATCACGAGAAGAATTAGTTCTAGAGGCATCAAAACGCTGCAACATCTTCCTCTTCTCTCACCTCCCCAATGTTTTGCAATTGATCGCTCCTTAACTAGCAGTTGCGCTCATTTAACTTCATCGCATTTTCCGCCGAGTTGTACGATGTTAGTATGCAGACACAGGCTTCTAATGTGGCCTAATTACAGCCCAACCCCAGTGCGCCTCAAGCCTACTGAGTTGAGTTGCACCAGTCAAGCTATGCATTCCCCAAAGCATTCCTTAAGCTTTAATGCACATCTTTTGTAATCAGTGATGGGCGACCTAGTGCGTAGTTTGTGACTTTTGATTTATCATTTAGAATCACACAAGCGTTTAATATGGGTTTGAAATGCTCAGTGTACTAATTGGTAATGTGCTGTATTCAATTCGAGTATTCATTTTATGATGCCTCAATTGCAGGGTCGTTGTAAGACCTGTGAATTGAAGCAACTTCTTGCAGATAACTTTGTTAACTTAATGTAAACCTGAATTACGTCTCATATGATATTCAAAAGTCTCTTAGCTAACTCAGCCTTGAAGTCCCTCACACTCGTCTGTAGCAGGACAAATGTTGCAAGATTGCGTAGCAACAATATGACTACCTATGAAACTATGAAAATGTTCCGCGTCATTCGACAGATTTCTGCTTTCCTATAATGTATTTAAATATAAAAATGGTAACACACACTTGGCTCATGAATAAAATACAATAGTAAAATACTGGAACAAGCCGAGTAGTTCATTCTCGGTTTACTACCCAGTCTTTAGCGGTCAGGCCTCAATCACTCACAGGCATATTAACACTCACAGGCCTCAATCACTCACAGGCATATTAACACTCACAGGCATCAATCACTCACAGGCATATTATCACTCACAGGCATCAATCACTCACAGGCATATTAACACTCACAGGCATCAATCACTCACAGGCATATTAACACTCACAGGCATCGATTAAAAATGTTTGCTAAGGATTTACTAAATACTTCGGCTGTTTCTTTGAGTATTGGAGGAACAAAGCAGTCAGTTTCGATTGATTTTCATGGATTTAAAAGGCTGAGCTGTCTTTCTACATTGCTCCACAGGATTAGAAGCCAACAAATATCACTCTCACTTTCAAAAAGGTGAACAAACAAGAACCTAATATTCATCAACCCAATCCGCCATGCATCGGTTATCAATAAAACAATAGAATGATTTCTCAAAGTGTGTGTAACGAAACACCTACAAGCCCAAATTCCTGACACCCAGCACGGATTCAGGCAAAACGAAGTTACCTCACAAACTTCCTTGACTTTTTTGAAGAAGTCAACCGCATATATACCTGTACAAAAAACGTCGACCTTGTATACCTCGATTTTTAAATAATCTTCGATAAAATTTCCAACGAAAAGCTGATGGCCGAAGTGGAGGTTCATGGTATACAAACCAACTACTCTCGAGGATTACAAAACAGGCTCACTGGTGATCGATCATGATTAAAATCAACAAATTCGCCGACTACACAAAACTATGTCAAGGAGTGCTAACCAAAACAGACAAAGTAACTATTCAATCAGACCTCAGTCATCTACTACAACGGACCAAAACCTGGTAAATAAACTTTAACACTGATAAATAAACCGTAATGTACGTTGCTGAGAGATCATAGAAGGGAATACAGTTGTGCTCTTTTATAACAGCAAAATACTGTGACCTATGAGATATATTATAGTTTATAAGAAGAAATATATGAAAAATTTGTTTCATTAATCATAATATTCATGATCAAATAGCCACAGAGCCTTGGCATTTCAAAACAATTGAATTGAATCATTGTTGAGAGTTGATTATGCAGAATAAATTTACTTGCAATACTTATTTATTTTTTCTGAGCATATTTTGATACAGGTAATAGCGTGTCGAAGTCCAACTTTGAAATAAATAACCACCCACTTGCCTAAGTTTCTCTCACTATAGTAGCCCACAGTCCAAATTGGGTTTAAATTTGGGGAAAACGATGATTAAATCCTCATATTTTTCCTTCTAAACCCAAATGAGGTAAGATTTTCTTTGCTCCATTTATAAGAGCTTCTTTCAAAAGATCGCAATAAGCTGCATTCATTTTAAAGCCTTCGCGAATCTTTAAAAGGCCGATAAGAGGATTATAATCATTGTTTCTTGACACAAAATTACGCGTCCGTTACTTTGTGAAGTCAAAAACTTGGACTAAGTAACAAGTTCATCCAGAGAAGTTCGCATCTCGTCTGTGAACTGTACATACATACATCACGTCAAGCTTCATAAATGTATGTCGTACCCCAATCGAGCCTCAAATTGATGTGACTTGCTTTCATTGGAGTTTTTTATCGACAAATCTGACCGCTGCTATTGAACTGAAAACACAATTATGCGTAGTTTTGAAAACATTTTCGAAGCCATCACTTGCAAATATTATTTCACTGGTACTTCTTGATTATTTCGCAAGTTGATGCATGCCTTTTCTCAAATCTTGTGTCGTTAGAACCTTCATTTTGCCTTCATTAGACGGCGACTTTCCTGGTTGAGTCCCCTTCAAAAATATTAGGACAGTTATAACGTGGCAGTCTAAAATTTTTGCAGCGATATCAGCAGCTGTTTCCTTAATGATTGTGCCATATTCAGGTTTGATAAATCCTTTAACACTACCTATTTTGAAACTTAGTTCAGAATACTAAAAAATAGGCTCACTTTACATACAAAAATGAGAGAAGAAATAACAATACACTCATGATACCAAATATCGGCAAAAAAATGTTCTCATAAACTTTATGCAATCTTAGGGTAAACTATAAAGAAAATGTGTTTCAAAAAGCAGTTTTTTATTAAAAAATTATGTTGGACTATTAGTGTGGGTCGTTTTGTAGTTCTTTTCATAACCCTTCCATTTGTTCTCACCGCATCAAAACTGTCTGGTCGATGCATCATTTTTATGTGTTCAAGCCACATCAAAACTGTCTGGTCGATACATCATTTTATGTGTCCAAACCACACCAAAACTCTTTGGTCGATACATCATTTTTATGTATTGTGGCAAGAGTTTTTGACTTGTAAGCCTCGTCACAGCCAGTTGCAATTTTGTCCATAGCATGACCTTGCATAGCAAAGTAAAAAGTGAGTACGGAAATGGTAATTGGGAATTCTCTTTATAATTTAAAGTTTTGTTTTTATTCAAAATTTGAAAAAAGTTTTGTTTCTATATCTACTGTGAGTGGAATTTTAGAATAAGACCTTGAAAACTGAAGTTTTCAAGACAATCTCAGATCATCTTCTGCTACTACAGTATCAGGAAGTACAAATGCTAATAATCCTCAAGTTGAAATTGTGACAGCCACCGTAGTCGAGTGGTCTGCGGCCCGTGTTCTGTATCGGGTCTCTGCTTGTGCAGAAAGACTTCTACGGGTTCGAAACCCGGCCATGAATACGAGCTGTTTCTCGTTTCACGCCGTGAGCTCGCACTCATCGGTAAGACCTCAACTCCCCGCCCATGGACACATCCCAGGATCGTCGCATGGAGCTCACCATCATCTTTACTCTAAAAATGTTAACCTTAAGAATTTGAAAAACCAATGTACTAAATGTCTATGTACTGTGTACTTTATTAGAAATAAGGATTGTTTGTTTGATTAACGCAATTAAATTAAGATTTCCAAAATTGAGAGGGGATTTTCAAAATCAAATCGTCATCACAAAGATTAAATCATAATCTATAAGATGCAATTATAATTTTTCCAGGTCAAAATCATGACTTTAAAATCGAAATCATGATCAGATATTCTTCTTAGAAATCACTTTAATTCACTGATTTTAACTTCAACTTATATATACTTTTGTTTAGTTGATTTTGATCTTTAGTATCACATTAGAGTTAAGATCATATTTCATCTGTAGGCCTTGCATTCTTATGTTGAACATAAATTATTCAACATTGTTGTTAAACGCCTAATTTTGAAGGAAACTTAGGTTCGATGTGTCAATTTTTTATAGAAAAAATGCTTTCATTTATTTTCAAAATGTGTCTGCACTGCGATTTGCACATTGCGTTGAAAGGAAATACCTAGTCACCAAAAAGTGCATTGTTTAAATTCCTAATGTCATATACAAGAAAAGTATTGTCGCTTGAACTGTACAGAGTAAGTCATGAAAATTTGCCTGCTTGGGTTCACTCTTCAATTTCATTCTTAAATTTACCCAGCCTTGCATGGCTCCAGAGGCTAACGCTTGATCACAACCCTACATGTCACTAGACAATCTTTTTGTTTTAGCGTCACCTGACACTCAAAAAAATACACTTTGGTTTATGTTTAGCAACGGCAGACCATGGAATGTGGGTCCTGTGAATGGAGGGGTGGAGGCTACTGTTCTACAGTCCATTTAGGAATCCTTCAACGGAATATGGTTGGGTTACAGGTTATTAAACAATTTTTACGTGTCGTTCATTTGCTGGTTAATGAACGTATTCGAAAGCAATTTTTTACAATAGTTCTTCAAGTGTTCGTTAATGTTTTAAAACGAAATTTGGGTTTACAAAATAGATTAGAACAAGTGATCGTAGGAAACGTTTATTTTCCATAACATGAGTTCATTGAAAACAAGTGATCGTAGGAAACGCCTCCAAAATCTTAATTCGTTTATGTAGATTAACCAATCTTTGACAATTGACCCTCGATATCGACACGAGCGTACCGCTTATTTGTTGGTGTAGCTCCAAGTTAAATTTTCTTACTTAGCTCCCAGAATTACTGATCCAGAGACTCTAGCCTGAGAAAAAGTTCTCTGTGCTGTGCGGGGGGGAAGATGATGGACTTCCTACACCCTGTGGTTCGGAGCTTTTACAAAAACTCTATATAGAAGCTAAAACTATGATTACCTTCCTACAGAAACTTGTAGGAAGGTAATACTTGTTTGTATTCTTTACCTCTTTGTTATCTATTCCACCATCCTGAGATTTATCTAACGTTCTTCTAGTTAAACTAAAACGAAAGCATTTACTGCATCTCGTGTCATCACGTTTGTGTGCTCACAAAACTATTCACTGTAGTAAAATGTGGTTTCAAAATACATATTCCATTGTTTATGGAAGACATGAGCAACACCTGACGTTCGTTCCTCTATTATTTGCTTATGTTTTGTTATAGAAACCTCTAAGTTGTGCAGCAAATATTCAATGCCACTGGCCATCGTACACTTCTACACTTGACTTATAAAATGATCTTCAAAATGAGATTCATTTGATTTTCATGATCATTTTAGAATTTAGATATTTTCATCTTGATGTCATGATCACAATTACCAAAACCGTTCGTTTTTTATCGCTGAAATGCTTTTTGTCATTGATATAAACTAATTTTTTCTCTGATCTAATATAATTTTCAAGATCATCACAAGTAATGATAGTCTTTCCTATTTCAGAGTATAAGTAGAAATATAACATACAGTAATTTTGTGATGATAATATCATGTGTCCTTAATAAGGTAATATTTCATCTTCAGCTGAGATAGTCAAATGTTAGTATAATAGTAAGATAATTTTAACTCATTTTCTACTAGTGGTCAGCTGTACATATAGCCTGTGTTTGACGATTCATTTCCTGTCGTAGCATGGAAAAATATTTCAATAACATGACTAGAAAACTCTCGAGTCAGCTTCAAACTAATAATTCATAATAGAAGAGGAAATGAAGGCATACTTTTAGTAAATTACCAGCGTAACATTTCGTTCCCTTCTTAAACACGTACAATTATTCATCAAAAATGGCATGGTGTACATTTAAAACTGAAACGTTTTTCCAATATTCAGTTCAAGTGTTGAAATATCATGTCTAAACAAGAATTTATGTCCAAATATTTTAGTTACGTAATATCCGAAATTATTAGGAGCAGCCAGCGCCCATCTTTCATCAGGGGCGCAACCTCAGGGCCGGCCAGCGCCCCTCTACGCCAGTGCGTACAGGCCTCAGTTTCCCTTATTTATTATCTCAATTAGATTACTGTGAAAGAAAAGAGATCTGGCGTGAAGCACGGGATGAAGAAATGCCTCGAAATAAGCGCCGTAAATTGAGGGCTCCGGCCAGACCCGCACTTTCCCGCACTTCAGTCATT
>VCRD01001157.1:19640-37443 GCA_006783055.1 Trinorchestia longiramus | reverse complement strand
TCAGATTTAATTACGACACTTCTGTGCCTTCAGTTCACCCATGAATTTATCCCGGGATTCAGGTGAGGGTTTTATGGGCTCACTTGATCACCTCCACCAGACCTAACCGGTTAAGTTCATGACTACGAGCGACGTGCTATGCGTAAAAATGATCCGATCCTTAAATGAAAATACCAGGGCCCAATATTAACTATCAGTGGTTTTCGTTCAAAACCGTTTAACGCTCTTCATTTTTTGTGATTGTGTCCAAGTATCGTTTGATTATCAGTTTTGGTTTCAGTGAAACATTCTCAAAGCATTGCACATGTGGTTTTTTTTGAAGTTCAAGCCGAAAAAAAATTCAAACTCATCGAAATTTTTTAGGCTTGCTGGCAGTAAGTGCTCCAATGAGATGATTTCTTCCAAAACTGTCTTTTGCCTAGTTTTTGTTGCTTCATGTACATTCTTTCTCATATTAATTCAAGTTTTTGATAAAGTTTCACGTAAATTCTCGTTTAGATTATTCAGCTATGGCAAGGTTAAATAGATCAGAGCACAACGTTCCTATCAACAACTCGAGTCGGTTCAGGAGTTGACAGCGACAGCACGTTTGTGGTGATATCTAAGGTTAAGCTTTGCCCACCGAGTTAATACTGCATTGTTTACAAATTCATTATTCCTGTTCACGTACTCTCTGATTCCATATGAAAATATTCCATTAAGCACACACGAAGGCTACCTAATTTCTGAACGTAAAAGAAATTTTCTGGCGTATTTCCTCGAGCAACCGATGTTTTGCATATTTTAGTAACAAATATTGAAGGTTTTAGGTCATAAGCGTTGAATGACTTATAAGTGAATAAAGGCTTGAAACTGATTTGTTTCAAAGCTGTATTAGAAGAAGGATGTGTTAGAATTTTACTACGAAGCACGGTAAAGAGTAAATAAGTTTCAAAATAAAAACTGCGTCAAAGAGATTTCGTAAAATTCAAAAGCTACCGTCTCTACGTACAACAATTTACATGTGCCTATGAGATCTGAAAATAACTAGCTCTTTCTTCTCATGGAAGCAATAAAACAAAGGAAAGTGAATTTACAACACAAATAAAATATACCTCCTATATTTAAGAATCTTACACAAGGATATGTAGTTATTAATGAACTCCATTTTTAACTAAATTATGCTACTTCGTTCACACGCCTCTAGTATTGCACAGTCAGTTGCAAAAACACATTACATTCCCATTTTTTGCTCACCTTCATTTATAGCACTATATATAATGCTTTTTACTCCTGTACATCACTTTTACGCGCTTGTCCTACCTTTACTACTCGTGTTGCTGAGATACGGTAGTAGTTTAAAGGGATTAGTCGTAGATTGCAAGTAGTACAATACACCTGCGTCGCTTAACAAAACAGAGCATCCAGTCCTCTCTAGAACTCATCACTTACGCTCATCACGCAGTCTGTGCAGCCCGATTTGCTGATACTAATTTTGCCGGCACGCTGACGTTAAACACATCAGTAGAAGTCTTCAGATTAGGCGTAAAATCGTAAGCTCAACTTGCCCTTGTTTGCCTCGACGCCGGAGTGTTGAGGGGTTCCTGTCAACATGCCTACTCGTCGAGGATTACTCTTTTGTTAAGTAAATGAGACGCTACGGATATTTGGTCAGTAGCAGCGAGAGGGTTGGTCAAAAAGGAGCCAGGATTCTGCGGGCTAGGGAAGGGACAGAGCCAATCATCTCCCCCAACAGCCAGTCTCCAGGGGATGGAAGAGATGAAAAACCTAGCGATGGGCTCAAAGAGCTCGGACAAATCTGTGAAGTTGAAGACATCAATAAATTCCTGCGCGCTGGCAGGGAACGCCCGAACGGAAATACCTTTCATAACATCAGCTATAGCCTTCGAACTTATTTCAGTGCAGGTTATTAGCAAAACTGGTTTTAGTGCAGTAACTGTTAGCTAGAACTCAGTTCATTGACGAAGATTGAACCCATATAAGAACCAAATGCACGATATATATACTCAAGACAAGTGTTGTGGTGACTCGTTCAAGCAGTGTTGTTGAATCATGTAAAATAATTTGTTAAACACATAAATTTTATATATATATATATATATATTTCGTGAAAATCCCTACAAAAAGCATGAAGTTAGATCTAAACCTATTAGAAGATAATGTAACAAAAACTGTGAGTGATGAGCAACGTAAGTGTGATCAAGACTCAACTCTAGTAAGCAGTGCAGTTATTTAGAAGTACAAGGGCATTTTTCTGAAATATAGTCACACAAGTTTTTTGACAGAAATCGGTCTACGCAAAGAGTGATTAGAAGGCTTAAAAAATACTGGTGATGTGCTTAGAATCTACAATTATCTGATGAACTAATTAAAAGGGAATAAGACTCATCTAAATGAGACGAGTGAGGATGAAGGCTTAAGTACAATAGCTTGATTGCTCAAGAAGTTCATCAGTGAATGAAGTTGACCATAAATGAAGTTGATCAGTGAATGAATGCAAGATTGAAAGTAAAGTCCACGAGTAGAACAAGTGGAGCGAATGAATGGAGTGCAGGCGGATTAAACGAATGAAAGAGTGAAGGTTGGAAAGTAAGTGTGGAGTGCAAGAAGTCTGAAGGAGAAGTGAAAAAGAAGGTTAAAGTTCAAATCACAAGAATTGTGAAGATAAAGTACATTTAAATGCAAAAATAGTGTCAAATTTCACTGATGTTTCATCGTACGAGTAGAAGGCATTAGAAAAGTTAAGGGCAAGTTTAGCAAAGTATGCACTCAGAAACATTGACAGTAAATATGTAATGCATCACTATACTTAAAGCATCATGAGCAGGAAAATCAAGGACACTTTCTGGTTCTCACTTACTGTCATCAGTGAGCAGGAAAATTAAAAGATACGAAGAGTTAAGGTGTAGTGAATGGGATGAGTAAAAGGGCAATCCAATTAAAAGTACTATGATGTTTTAGGTACGATCATTTGACTTCGTTAATCAACAACTGGGGCACGTAAAAAAGAACTAATAAATTACATCCCAAGATACTAAGAAACTGATGCATGGAAGCAAAAGTAAGCTGAAAATCAGTGTAGAGATGTAGTGGTAAATGATCAAAGCTCGAGCGAACGAGGAGCCTCTGTTGCTCAGTGCATTAAGATTATATAACATTGGGACTGTGGACGAGCACTAAAGCTTTGCTAAAGTGTGGAAAAGCTTCTCTCGGATTTTATCAATTTTCGATAGGGCAAGTAGAACAACTGAAAAATAAAAATAAAACTGTAAGAAAGAAGTCGCGAATTGCACCGAGTCCGCCTTCTGTGCCAGCACAGAGAAATAGGCTGTAAAGAAGGGCTGCCGACGCAGCGAACCAGAGCTCAGAACATCAAGCCTGGTGCGCTGTCTGCCTCTGCAGCAGTAACTGACAAGATTTACAGCTGATCTGAGCTTCACAGCCTCTTCTGTTTGGAAATGGAGTCAGAACAGCTCCTGCAATCCTGATTTGATTATAAATGACTCGCTTCTAGAGAACATTGCTGGTGACTGATCACGTATTTTTCATTTTGCCAACTGAGTTCTTGCTTTCTAAAGCTTTTGTGAAGACATTCTGTGGCAGTCATGAGTTTCAAACTGAAAATGTTTGGCGATCAAATGCAATAGTCAATCAACTGTTTATTATTTCACATTCGTGTATAAATATAAATGAGCGAGAAAATTATCTTTCTTAGTTAATTAACTAGCATTATTGGTTTAAATTGTACTTGGTTTCAGCTATGTTCAAGCGGAAAACCTTCTATGAAACATAATTGCTCTTAATGCTCAGTAATGTCGTAAAAGATATATATGAACGAATTTAAGTGTGAATTTCAATGTTAGTGAATCAAACGGCTTAAATTATTTATTATTTTTGCAAAATTAACACTTCATACGATAACTTTAATGATTTATTAACATGATTTCTTGGCTAACAGGATAAGTAAAAACGTGTTATAAGTATATAGACCTTTATTTCTACAAGGTGTCCAAAAACACTAGTCTGTCCATGAACACCCACTTCTATCACATTCATTATTACAGTATTTCTCATCATTCAGTATTTCTTACTCATGGCAAGCGTACTTAATTTAATTAAGCCCTTGAAACTTGTGTGTAGTATAAGAACTACTCAAATAAAAAATACATGCGAAGAACGGGCTTAAAAGAGTAGGTATGTCTTTCTGAACGCCTTGCATGCCTCCATGTTAGGAAGTGTAAGTGCTTTGAATATTTAATACGGAAATAAGAATTGTTTCCTCTCTTCAATACATGGTGGTTTTTCAGTGACACTGCACGGAAAAAATATAATTAAAATTTCCAAGCTATTTTTCAACAAAATTTTTGAAATCAGGAGGTTTCAATCAGTGTTGAACAACAACGCTGAACACGTTAACATTATTCCAGTTCGGGAAAAATGTATCATGAATGAGTCGATAAAATTGGTCTAAAGAAATGTACAGCGTTCTGAGTGAGCTGGACTTTCTGTTAGGTGTCTGTAATCCTCGTCTCTTTAACAATTTCTTTTTTTTTAACAAAATAAAGCCATTTTTAATATACTGGAGGCGAAAGTTGTGTGTCTGCAAAAAGATGTAAAGCGACTCAGGATACTGATCTATTACAGTCGGGTGGCTAAAGTGCCTTTTTCTGCCCATGCAACATTAAGGGAAGAATTTAGAGAATTGGCATACCCAACAAAGTTTGGATCTTCAACCTGATGAAAATGAGGAACAAATTTTCATCCTCTTTGCCACCAGCTACATTATTCGGACTCACAGAAACCCAAGTTCAGAGTTGAATTTAAATAATAATAATAAGCTGTCAAACGGGAAGGTATATTAATAACCTGGATGATGTTCTTAAATACAAGTGCTTTAGCCTCGATAAATGAGGTAGGAAGATCAATGCTGCAATACAAACTACATTACAATCAGCTGAAAACTGTATGTTCTCATTGTCTTTTTCAGGTGCAAATGAAACAGCAGTTTAAAAATTTCAGTACCATAGTTTTTTTAAGTAGTTTATTCCTAGCTTGTTATCTTAAGCAGAAGGAATAGGAAATTCACTTTCATAATCAGTAACATTTGAAACTGATTCTAAATC
Organism: Trinorchestia longiramus; assembly: GCA_006783055.1. NCBI lineage: Eukaryota > Metazoa > Arthropoda > Malacostraca > Amphipoda > Talitridae > Trinorchestia > Trinorchestia longiramus. Next base: position 32,320 of record VCRD01001157.1, on the reverse strand, counting down.
ATGTACTCTAGTTTGTACTTGAAAACGTAATATCTGGGCCTTAATTACGATTGCTTCAAATATTTCTCAGGTGTTGTCCTCACTAAGCATAGACCACCCGCCAGTTTTTTACTTATTTAAAGAACTTCAAAAGTACAGTTGAACAGTGTTGAGCAGGCTTATGTTCTGATAAGCTTTTCGACAATTAGTAGACATATTATATATGTTTCATGACATGCATAGACTTACAGATACTGTAGTGTTTCATGATATGCACAGGCGTACTGAAGCTGAGATACTGTAGAGCTACTTCACAGTGATTCTTAACGGCAAGCCTACACTGACTGCAGGCATGAGGTGCGCAGCTGGACGGTGTCACTTAGCTTTACGTCAGGACACTTAGCTCCTGCTGCGCCCCTCATGCTCCTATGATAACCGTGAAAGGCAGCGCGCATATGGCGAACTTATCACTTAGTAACAAGTTTGTACAGCCCAATGTAATATTAATGGTCCTTGTCTCTGGTGAGTATGTCAAGTTTTCTGCTTGCTTCAGCCTTAAAGGTGAGAAAAAGGGTTATTTTTCTCCCCAAACGTTGTTTACACGACGTAAATAGTTTCTTGAATTCAATATGGCTGGAAAAGAATCGCATGAAGCTCTCTAAAAGTCTGAAGGGTGATTTATTTGTACAATAGTTTCGATGCATTTTTTGAAATGGTGAAATTTTAGCATCTTTTGAAACGTTGAGAATTTTCTACTGATTTGAGAACTTTCAAAAAGTGTGCGAAATTCCAGTACTACATATCTATAAGAAGAAATTTGAATAACTTTTTTAGACGCTATATGAATTCAAAGACAACTCACGTGCTCTCTAAAAATTTAATAACTTTCTAATGTTTTTCAGCAATCAAACTTGTGCGAGTGACTACACTTGTCAGGTGTAATAGGGAGCAGAGTTCGCCGCTCTGCTATTTAAGACGACACGTCTAATTTCGAGCTTCTATTGGTTGTCAACTATTCTGGATAAATCATTTCCATTTAGCATCAGAGATCCGCAGAGAGTGTAACAGGATAGTTAAAATTGTAAAAAACTATATTTAATCTGAGTTTCTATCCTGAGACTATTGTCAAACTTTCTCACATATTTACAGGCCGTTATGTCAGAGGTGTTCTAAAGGAATTTCTCAAGAATGGGAATTCAAGTTATCAGATATATTTATCAAATTACCGTGACCACAATAATTTTGAAATGTCGAGGTAGTAATCTTTATAACTTTCCAAACTAAATAGAAACCCACGTAAAATCTTAAATTAAGTAACTTATCTTTGTTTATATGTTGACTTGGAGGAGATCTTCAAGAGATGATACATACGAGGGTGTCGTATGTTTAGTAGGAAAAATTATAGTGCAAGCGAAGCGTATGCGTGGTACTTGACGGTGAGAAAAGGAAAGAATGAGAGTTAAACTAATTTATTCACCAAGATCGTGATCAATTCCAATCAAAAATCGTTGTTAACTCATGTTCAGATATCTCAACGTCAAACTGTGCTGGTCGATATTCATCTTTGTCCTCCCCTCCAGTATTTGGTACTGTGAGTATCTTGTTTTTGTCGCTATTGATCGAGAAACCCATAATTGTTTTGCAGGAGTGTCCAGAAAACAACATTTCTAATCGCTTTTTCTTCCGAGGAATGGCTCATGAATCAATGTATAAAGCATCCAGAAGCAAAACCTAGTGATATTTGGAAAAAACATTTAGCTGTCGAGAGAGGTAGTCGAATGACAATCACGACTGTTTAAATTTTCACAACTGATTCATTTTTGAGCAAACATTCCACCTTAAATTAATTTTTCAATCCTGTTTCAACCAGAACGGTTGTATGTATGCTGGAGTGAACAGACCAAGAGAAGGGCGATATTACGCGTGTCATAAATGGAGAGACACAACCTCGACTGGCGATGGCTCTGTGTCAGCTCTCGTATTGGAAGACTGAGAGCTTTATGACAAGACGCTAAATTGAATCGGGGCGTTCAAGACTCCAAATGAAAGCTACTCTGACGAACTGTCTGATGAATTGAGATCTAACTCGCCTGGAAGCTAAACCTCCTATCCAATTGTTATTTCACTGATTTGATGCTTTACTAAACATAGTTTATTCACTCGAACTAGTGTTAGGGCAACCGAATCTAGATTTTTACTCACAAAAGCTTTCACCATAAAAACTTGTGACGAAGACAAACGCTAGCTCAAGATCTTTTTACGGCGTATTTTTTTTAAATGAAAACTTTTCTTGTAAATCAAATATCAGCAACCATTTTATTATGAAATTCAGAAAAAATATAAGTATTGTGGTCTAGTTTTCCACTTTACAACGTATGAATTGACAGACTGCAAAGAAAGCGAAAAGATTCAGAACAAGTAGTAACGAGAATGATTCCTGAACTCTGCAATCTTTGCAACAAAAGGCATCAACAGCTTGAACTCATTGTCCTAAAACAAAGACTACTGCGAGGAAATCTCATTGAGACTTAATAGTATCTTAACGGTCTTAGCGATGTTATGCTGGAAAGGCTTCTTGACATAAACGGTAACATGCGAACCAGAAATAACCGCCAAAAACTATTAATAAGAAACTTCAAGACATCCCAAGCTCTAAACTTATTTCCACTGAAAATTACCGAAACTTGGAACCAGCTGCCCAAAAACATCGTTTGTGCTGGCACTGTAAGCATATTCAAAAATCGTCTCGACAAATATTGGATTAGGGATCCCCCATTATTAAAACGTACTGATTTTACGTCTCTCACTCCTAGGGCTCTGTGTATGATTGCGGTACATGTGAGTGACTGAAATACCAGTGTGGACATAAAGTTCATGTACGTGACTAAAATGGATTGCGTGATTAAGGTGTGCGTGCGTGATTGATGCCTTTACTCTTCACGGCATAGAACTTGGATAGCAATCCAAGAAAGGACCAAACGGCTCGATTCTATAGCCTTATTCTATTCTATTCTAGACGTACGTTCGTTATAAAACAGACTCTTGAGAAGGTAACATTAAGCGCTCTGTTTTATATACGAAAGAGCATCAGAAACAGCTCAAAAGAACGTTTCAAAGTAAATTACTCTAAATATTACTTATAACTTGCTTGAAATGCGTACCGAAAATGCACACTCTCAATTGTGGCGTCTCTTGTTAATTTAAATGTTCCTCTTAAACTTTGAAATTTAACTTGAGGAGTTAAATTCAAACTTGATATTTACATGATTTTAAAATTGTTATGAAAATTAAAGCATATCCTGGGATTCAAAATTCCAGCAATTCTCCTGTCAAATGATCTACAATGTGTGTATCAGACACAACTGAGAGGCACTTTGAATTCATTATTCAGTTAATCTTTGCAAAACAATATTTCCAATTTAGCAACAAAATACTTTTCAAATTACTAAATTATTATTCAAAATCAATTGATGAGAGTCAAAAGCTTAAGGATGGCAATCAGTTTTGAGAAAAATTCTGTGATGTAATCAAGTCGCTAAGGTGCGGTACTCGGACCCATGTTTCCAGTGAGCTCGTACGATCAAACACACGGGTGAGAAACTTTGGAAATTATAATTGAAAGTTGTAGCTGTTTTAGAGTCATGTCTTGGCTACAATTGTAAATTGCAGCTGTTTTAAAGTGTAAATTGGCTATAATAGAAGATTTAATCTGTTTGAAAATAATATCTTGGCTACAATTTCAAACTGCAGCGATTTTAAAGTCATATACTTGGCTCAAATCAGAAAGCAAATGGAAATCTTAGAAATTTGATGCCTTGTTACATCTCGGGTTTATTTTCACGGCCGTCCTAGCTATTTATTTCTAGGATTTAATTTTATTTAGGAAGCGTAACCTTCATTTTTCCTTGGCATGATTATGATTCTGTCTGGTCGATTTGACCTTGTTAGAGCATCAATGTTCCTATCAAAAGAAGAATATGAACACGGGTAAAGTTTTACGAATAACTACTTGTATGTACATTAACAAGTCATTTGTATTTTTAAAAAGCTAAACTCTAAATTTATTAGCACCATTTCATCTTTTAACAACATTCCATGGCATGTACACATATCCTTTTAAAGCACGCTACAATATACTTTTAATAAACAGTAGATAGAATATTTTTTGTACCATTTGATAGGAAGGACAATATGAATTGATTTGACATGATCTACAAAGGCCGTATGTTCTACATTGAGAGCTGCTGGTGGGAGCTGTGGTGGTACATCACCCTCTGTAATGGGGTGTCATTAATGAGTATTGTTGTGATAGAAGCTTTGTCTGTTTATCCCTAGGGACTGTACACCAGGGGAGGATCCGTCAAGTCTTATAGGGCAAACAGCGTAGCATAAGCTGGGCGTCACGCAAACGTTCACAAAAATTAAAGTTGAATTATGGATGCAGCCTTTAGTACTCCAAAATTTCAACTATATTCTTGGCACATTCAACGACTTCTGGTCAAGTATTCAATTGCTACTTTTGTACGGAGAACATTAATACGAAATCTTCGAAAAATAGTCGGAGTTATGAATTCAAGCTACACGACATATGTAATGTTCCAACATTTTGGTCATTTACCAATTGTCTTATGCTTCAGAATGTTTTTCAGTGCTACCAACAATACATGGATGACATGGTAGACCAATGCTGGCCCGCTAAGAAATGTTGAGGCAGTTCAGAAACGCCACCAGAAAGCTCACAGCTGCAGCTTTGTGCAGTGTGCGCTGTCACACGAGGCCTTGCAGGGAGCTGCCCAGAAGCCTGTGTATTTTAAGGTCACCCTCCATCATTAATAGAGTATCAGTGGCACAGACATCAATGCCATATTTGTGGGGTTGGCAGCCCGCACGCCCCAGCCTCTATCAATGTTAGGTTTAATTATCGCTCGTTAAAAATAACAGAAGAAAGAAGCTCAGCTAGGATCGCTTCAGGGAACTGGGTTTATATTTTTCAAGTTCTAGTTTTGATTCCGAATCCTGACGAAGTAGAAACGTTTTTAGGATATTTGTCATCAAGTTTATCGAACAGAAGAAGAAATCGGTAAGTTTAGTTAAAAAATGGTTTATTAATAGTGATGCGTACACTGTAATTATTTTGCTCCATATTTGGAAATATTATCTTTAACAACAATCACATGAGTACTAATTAACTGGATTAGGAATAAATAGCTTTATATGTTACACAACTAAAGATTAAGCATCCGAACATGCTTATTGAATCTCATTAATGTAAAGTATATTTTACTAGTCATTAGAACCAAATTTGTGAACAATAGTTTGCAAATGATCATGAATTCTTCTGAAGTCATATTCTGAATGAGTATTTGTCACTCATGGGAGGGGTCATTAAAGCACAGGATTAATAAAAAACAAGCGCTGTGTGCTGTTCCAGTGGGACCATTTGAGGGGTAGACTGGCGTGTTATAGCTAGTTAACGTTAGGGACTTCTACCTTAATGGCAAATTAGGAATTCTACAACTTCCTTACACACGTTCCTAATCGGTGGCAGTTAACAGTTACCATGTATAGGAAAGACATTGCATGAAGCAGAAACGCAGTGAAGAACGAATAGAAAGACGGTGTGTTGATTTAACGAACGTTTCCATCAGCAAATTTACCTTCTTACATTTTTGATCTCAAAATATAACAGACTGCTGTGAAAGAACGAAATAAGTATAAAAATAGGTATATGGAAATTTTAAACCTTCTGTATTCAAGTTACAAAGAATATATTTCAATATTAGTAAATTTTATGCCATAACACTTTAGTTAACTTGTGGTTCATATAAACAGCGCTTTTAATCATCACGTCCATTTCAAAGAAAAAAAGACTTTGATCCATTCGAAGCAACAAATCCCCATGGCATCGCTTCATTCAACTTTCCAAGACACAATATGTACATGCACTCTAGTGCTAACAGAAAGACACTCCTGTGATTGTGCTTGAATTCGGTTATTCTATTGGTAGAAGAGAGTTTCGACAGTGAATGTCTTTTCGTTCGACCACAAAAATATTGTTAACGGTGCCAGACGTTTCTTGTTTCAAAGTTCTCCTCCTTCAGAGTGTTTTTTGTGCTTCAAGGAAACTCAAATCGAATGTTCTTGAAGCACCTTTTATGGTTTCTTTTTGAGGTCTTCTTCAACAACTAATTTTATTTTTTCTCAAAAACTTGGAGATTTTCGTGCGTTTTCTCTCGCTGCTTTGAGGTGTCAGTGTACTCTTTTTCGTACCAAATGCACAACACGCTTGATTCTAATTATTCAAATTCTTCCAGAAATGTTTATTGATACTAGTTTTTTCCTCATCCAAGCGTTTCGTGGTAATATAAAGATTTTGAGCAAACTTCAACTGCTTAGCAAGTACGGCAGAGGGGAAACCGACTTGTTCAAATACAACAGTTCACCGTCTCATGCTTTGCTTTGGGAACATGCAAGTATTTTGAAACTAACAGAGAATAAATGCTTGAAAAATGTTGAATAAAGGCTTGAGAGACATTCGCTGTCGAAACTGTGTACCATGCATGATTGCATTGGTAATAAAAAATTAATTCGAACAGAAATTTACTATGTATGTTTAGTCACCAGTAAATCTTCATACTCCACCTTGTAAATGGAACAGTAATTTGGAAGATAGAAAATTGTGGGGGAGAATTAATTCATCTAAGTTTTTTCAGTGTTGATATGGGTCAAATTTTGGCAGTTGAGAGCTTCTTCTAGAGCAGTGGTTCCCAAACTTTTTGTGATCAAGCACCACTTGGAGGTCCCGTACAGTCGCCGCGTACCACCTGGTTCCAGAGAAACTAAATTTGATCAGATATTACTTTATTTCCATAATTTTACAAGTAGAACACGCAAATCAATTAAGATTTGCTAACTACAAATCGTTGCCAGGTTACCCTATGTTAGGCAGTAAACATTTTGTGAAGTAAAATATAACAAAATAAAAATTGTTCATGACCCCGAAAGTGTTCGCGTACCACCTGGAAGGCCCTCGCGTACCACTAGTGGTACGCGTACCACAGATTGGGAACCACTGTTCTAGAGGATCTCACAATCTTGTAAAATTTGTCAGTACATTAATAAACAATTCTTCATCTTGGCTGTCTGACAATGAAAAGCGTCCACATCCTACCTGTTCGGAGATTTCTATTAATTTCAGACTAACAACTCATCAAGGAATTTAGTTAAACATAAAATGATACTCATAGTGCAAGCATCTTTGTATCATATGAAGCATTAATTCATCCAGTGTCTAGACTTTCCTGTGTGAAATATGTCCAATGAATAGAGTGAAAAATTAAAGTTATTTGGAAGTTAACAAACTTTTTAAAAAGGCAAACAAACAAGTGACGAGTCAATGCACGATAAGGTTTTTTATGCATTCCATTTCTTCTTAATATTTTTAAAAAGAACTTATTTCGTACCATGAATCTGGTAATAAATAACAATGCTAGACCGAATTTTCACCAAGGTAGAGAATCTGGCAAGTAGCGAGCAGCCCTGTGACCACATATTACCAATCTTCTCCTTTGAAAAACTTTTTCTTGGAGCACCAAAGAGGCTCCAACGCGCCCACTGTTGCAGCCTTGACACATCAAAGACCGCATCAAGGATGGTTTCTACTTTGGAATTCTTGTCTTGAGGTATTAATGCATACTCTAGGCTTTCTCTTAATATTTAAAAAATATCGCACCATACAACAGCTAAATTTTCTTTTATGTGGACCGTATTTGTAATGTCCTATGAACCGTATTTTATGACTTATACTCTGAACCTCACTCATAAATTTGTGAGATAATTCATTTAACAAACTTTTTAATGATTACATTGATAGGAGACTGCCGTTGGTAATTTAGCTGATTTTGCAAGTTGAAGTTATAAAACAAAATTCGTAAACTTGTAATATAATAACCGTAAAAGTTCTACTTAACATAAAACAGATTTGAAAGATCAAACTACACTTCACGTTGCTTCAAATAACTGATATTACTCAATATACTGCAGCAAAAGCGACCGACTAGTTTCAGAAGCATTATGGAAGGAAGGTTCCCTTGGGTAGGTAAGTTGCTCAGCTGCCGCCTAAGCAACACAGTAAAATGAGGTCGTGGGAGCTTTTAGACAAGGCCGAGCAGGAGTTTGGGTTAACAAACACATTTAGTTAAGCTCAGAACAGCGGCTATTTATTGGTCCCTTGCTGGCACTTATTGACCATTTACGTAATTAGAGGGAGGGCTGAGGTACAGCCTTCAGTAAAGTGGCATCTGTGGGCGGCCTGCGTCACGGCTCTGCCCATCAACCTCCCATACGTAAAACCAACATTGATTTGAATCAAAATAGAAAATTATTTAAAATTTTGTTGGAATAAATAGTGATGATATTTACGTAATTTAAGCTAGAACTGAAGCTTACCATCGAGAGAGGACTGGCGGTAATCTTTTAAATGTATTCTTTTGCGATGGAAAATTGTCAGCGTGACATACAGTGTCTCATATTTACACCTCAGTTGAGTTAGGTGTATACGAAAAGTAAAGCCAGGTAAGCGTGAACTTTATTTATTAAAGACAAGTAAAAGTTAATTATGTAGTTACGGATAAGTTTCAGTCAGCTTACGTTTCAAGTTTCGTGGAGAAAGAAGTAGATCGAAGAAAGGGCAACTACCCTGAACTACATGTATAATACCAAACGTACTGGCTGGTGACATCGCCCAGCACGAGAGCGAAACAGAATGACGGGAGCAAGTACTAGCAAAGTAGTGTGCCACAGTACAGTAAAGTACTTCACTGTAAAGTAAAGCTAGTGTACTACAGTACAGTAAAGTACTTTACTGCACTGTGTAGTACACTAGCAAATCTCGGATACGCAGCGTGAACACTGTGGTCTCCTACGTCGTACACCGTCATACTGTACAATGGAACTAAAGTTATAACATTTGATACTCAAAGAAACTCTAACATCATGCGATTTGAGTACCCTACTCAGGATACAGTTCAAAGTTGAGTCATCTTAATGAATATTAAAACTACGAATGGTTGATGCAAATGTGGTATCACTTGGCAGACGAAACTTGAAATTTCAAAAATTGCAATGTCCAATGAGACAGAAAACTGTGTAATCCTTCTTATCTACACCATTTTAATTTTCATTTAAGATGACTCCAAGGACTACTATAACCAGGACGTGCACCGCCATGTAGTTGACTACGGTAGCGGAGGCCAGTTCACTGGGTTCAATTAACCCCCATCTATCATGGTGCAAACATTGTCGTAGTCTGTCGCTCGGTTTGAATCGGACATTGTTGTTTATTTCGAGGCACATTGCTGCATTTCTAAGTGGTTACTGTTTGTTTACAAAGTTTATTACTAATTATATGTATTAAAAATGCCGAACAAGTGTGGGGTTGTGTGAACAAGTGAAATCCCTCCCAGTATCTTCGTGTGCCTGCTTCATGTCTATCATCTCCAAAACCTGCATCCCCCCGGCGAAAGTGGAAGACCAACAACTGAGATATTTTCTTCAGAAGGATAAGATTACTTCATTTGATGCTTTCAAACCTGAACGTAACCTGCAGAAGCAGTACAAGAACTTGATTATTTCAAGATAGAAAGAAAGGCTTGTGTGTTTGTCCATGACCGATAACTTCAGTGAGTGCAGCCTGTCTGTGATTGTCGAAAACAAGCCCACTTTGTTTACCCCACTAACGCTCAGTGCGTTCAAGAACAGCATTAGTGAACCACTGTTTAAGATACTTCATCCTAACAATGGTTTGAGATCGTATACGCAGTCCGACGAAACTGTACGCTTGGCAATGAACTATGTATGACATTCCGTTTGACAAAACGGTCAAAAATGTTGTCACCCTTCAAGCTCACACGTCAGCCTATGTCGACACCGAGAAGAAGAAAAAGTTGGTATTTTTGACGTCTGTTGGAACTTTTATCACAGAAGCAGTTTTCCATGAATGATTATTGTTTTGCTCTTCAATCATACCCGAAGTGTAATTATGAACAGCTCAGAGACTTTTTGGTGCTGCCATGCAAACGCAAGCTGCAGTACATCACTTCATCTATTGACAAGGACCAGGTGCTGAGGGAAACATTTGACAAAGTTCAGACACTGCAACAGAAGAATATGTTTCTCTTGGTAGTTGAAGTACAAATTCGCTCAACTGTTTCAATTTTCTGGTGGGGTGCTGAGTGGCATGGCCGAGAACAACCGAGACTGCAAGGCCACTTCTATTCTAATCACTAGGTAATTGTAGTGCCACAGCCGAGCATCCTCTTGACAACGAGCGTGTCTGGTTTCTCCTTTTTGACACAGTACATCTGCTAAACAACTGCATCCGCAACAACTGGATAAGTGAGAAGGGCCAGAAGATCAGTCTTGACAATGAAACACAGCAACATTTGCAGACGTCAAGGAACTGTACGAGTCAAAGAAAGGCAGTATTCTAAGGACTACTACACTTACTCAATTTGCTATCAACCCCTCAAATTTGCTGTCAACCCCTCAGAGAAAGACTAGCAGAAGAATGAAGTCCTTCAGACCTTTGTCAAGAAGGCCCGGTTGGCTCACTAATCGCTGCAGTTTGGTAGGTTTTTGCTTCTATGTCTGTTTGTTTATATGCGTGAATGTTTGTATGTTTGGTTGTTTGCATTGGAAAAGGTTTAACTATAATCAACTTGTAAAGTCTAACACTGCAGCAACTCTGCTTTCCATAAAGTGGCCACTAAGCTCATTCAATAATATATGTTAAGTCCGGTTAAAATTGGTATTTCAAAGCATTACAGTGCTTTTAACCATTTAAAATTCACTGTAAAACCTTATTATCCTTTCTATTGCTTGAAAGAAGTAATTTTTGATCAATTTGTCCGATAGAAAATGTTATGTTACTAAGAATGCAATGGCCTCCGCTACCGTAGTCAGCTACATAACGATGCACGGCCTGGTTATAGCAGTCCTTGGATAACTCATATTTAATAACTTCAGTTACAGTACTTCATTTGAATTACAATCACCACAACTATGTTGAATTGTTCTGAAAACATACAAGGTCACAAAACTCAAATTTATCATAACAATAACTAGGTTACGTGTGTTAATATTGTTTATGGTCACTTGTTCTTTCTTAATTGTTCCCTAGATTTCTAATGTGCCGAGATTAGTATTTCTGATTTCTTTCGGGTTCATTTCAGTTCACTTTCCAGCAGCTGTACATTTTCTTCTTATTTTAGACCTCTGATGAATTAAAGCCTATTTGAATCTCCCACGTGACCTACGTAATGCAGATGACTTCATTCACCTTATGCAGCATTTAATGCCTTTTCAAATAAGTGCACTATAGGTCTAACGAAGGTAGCATGAAGGTCACTTGTTTACATTACAGGATCCGACTTATCAACTTAATCTCGTCTATTATTCAGAAACTCAGTTAAACTAATTTGTTCTCGAACTAACTTCGAAGTATTTTGAATAAAGCATTTTACTTATCAGGGCAAACAAATAGTTTCAATCACGTAAAACGAGCAGTTGTTTTCTTTATCATATGCAGAAAAAACAACTATTCATTTCATCTCTCTAACTCTTTGCTCCAGCGCTATAATCTGGAATGATGAAAGCCTTACGTCTTATGCTGTTCGCCTTCTTACCGAAATGGGATCTAAGCTTCAGAGAATGAAGCCCCTTCATGGAATGTGAATTTAAGCAGGAGGCATTAAGGTCATTCTTTGGTTATCCCTTAATAAAGCGTCCCTGCTGCTCACTTCTGTGAAACCTAATTTTTCTTTATTTTGGGAAGCTCTCATTAGCATTGTCGATATCCAAAAGACCTCCAGATTGTTGAAAATCAAGTTCTCATAGATTTAGAAAATAACAGAATGCTTCATAAATGAAACTAACTTCTTCAGTTGAACTTTGTTAGAATAATGTTGGCGAGTTTCGTAGTTTTTATTTCCTATTATTTTTCCACACTCTCGATATCAACTTCCAATATTGTTAATGAAACTTTTTCTTATAGAATGCAAAAAATTCTGAAAATGTAACTCTTTCCGCCTAGGAGTGTTCATGTTTCTACAGGCTAGGTCACTTTAAAGTGTTTAGAAACATGTTTCAACAACGATTTAACCAGGATTTTGTACTGGTATCTGGTTTCTCTCTCGATTCTATCTGAAACACTTCCTTGCATAAATTTTATCCGACATAACGCAACTCGGCTTGCGTTGTATACAGAACGTGTTAAACGAATATCCTTCAGATGTAAAATGGGAATCATATATGGAGGCTTGTCCTAAACAATAAATAACAAGGGTTTAAAAGGCTTTTCTTATAGAACAGAGGAGAAGCAATTAGAGATGCTTGTCGTACGCGATAGCTGGGAAGCTTTTGAAGATAATTCTTAGACACAATAGGTGAGAAGACGTCGTACAAGACAGAATAAGAAGCATTCAAAGTTGTGTGTCGTATATTATAAAATGAAAAGCATTCTAAGTTGTGTGTCGTGTTCTGTAGAATGAGAAGCATTCATAGTTGTGTGTCGTATATTATAGAATGAGATGCATTCAAAGTTGTGTGTCGTGTTCTGTAGAATGAGAAGCATTCAAAGTTGTGTGTCGTGTTCTGTAGAATGAGAAGCATTCAAAGTTGTGTGCCGTATATTATAGAATGAG
>VCRD01001156.1:127673-158431 GCA_006783055.1 Trinorchestia longiramus | reverse complement strand
CCGAACTCAACTTATGGATCCAAGTAATGTTCTGACATTAGACATGTATGCAATAGAGTGAACAAATTAATAGTTATTCATAAACTTAACATTTTCCTGTGTAGAACAGTATGACGCTATTATTAAATTTACAGATTTTTAACATTCTTGATGCTCCAAAGCAATACATTGTATAGTCAGGGTTACTGAACCATTGTCCCTCCTTCATACCTAAGCTTGAATTCACATGCTGGTCATTTGACTGCCGCCCACCGCCCAAAAATTAACAGAACAAAAGATTGCTTTATTCCAATGATATTGTCATGGAATAACATTATCGATATTAAGTTTACTGAGATGGAAATGGTGAGAAAAGTTTTAATCGCTGCTTGCTTTTGAAGTGTCAGGTGCTGAAATTGAGGTACAAACTATGTAGGTACTTCTGATTGGGCTCCAGTTTACATGGTGTACTGAACACTACAACGGCTACAAATTCAAAGAAACATTGAAACATTTTTTAACCTGTTAACGGTCACCAATCACTCGACAATAATAATAATAATACTATTGTCATATTACAATTGTAATATGACAGTAATAACAAAGCTAAATGAACTAATAAACATTATAATATTATATGATGTTAACGCCGCTGTGGTACCGTCGCGCATCTACATCATACGGTGTACGTTGGCGGTAGAATGCAACTCGTACAAACATCATATGATGTAAATAACGCTTAACTGGTTAAAGCTTAGGTTCGCAGATACTCGCTTATTTAGAGTCCATTTATCAGTTATCAATGAATGAAAAAACAATTAAATACTTATACAAGCAAATAAGGAACGAAAATAAGATTTTGTTTAATAAAATCTAATCAAATTAAGAGAAAGAGATATATGTTTCCTAAATGTTAAGGAAGCATAATACAATGATTGCTGGAAAAACGATAAAACTTGCATTTATAATACAAGCTTTACTTTCCTTGTCAGACACTCAGCACGGGCAGATCATTCCAGAAAAGAACGCATGTGATGTGACGGATAAATAGAACAATTAAGAGCTCCATGATAACGAGAACAAATAATTACGTACAATGACATTAAAACACGGGGAGTTTGTTTAATTTTACTATTGATGAGCATTTAAACTTTAAGTTAACTTACCCGGTGCACGCTACGGACACGTGTGTGTAGGTGAGAGCTGCAGTATAGCGGTCAAATCAAGTGAACCCAGGACCTGCACAGGCAAAACTATTTTTAGATCACGCAATTTCCTTGTTACTTTGCAAATGAAAATTAGTTTTCCTACGTTTAATGTACACTAAAATCGTGGAGAATTATTTCAAATGAGTGCACTTATCACTGAACTTTGATGACCCTGGAGAAACTAAATCTGTCACCAGTTCTTGAATTTCAAGAATTTTTTGCTAATTTGTCCTTGAACAGAGCAGAACAAATAAACTATTCTTTCTGGAGGTACGCTTAAATTTATCAGTCCTAAGACCATCTTATTCAGTCTCCCACCCCTCCCACATACGTTTTTTAGGAACAAAATGGAACATTCAGGAAGTTGAGCATGCAGCAAGCCATGGTCCCCGTGACGCATCACTGTGACCGCTGCTTAGTTCTACCATGACCATTAGGTCTGGTTTCTGAGCCATGATAGTGACGTTGAGATTTAAACTCTTACAGTTTGTTATAACTCAAGATCTGAATTAAATGAATTTACGGAGCTTTCTCTTTAATATTAGTAATTGTAAGTTTGTTTTACGGTTTCTGTTCTTTTCTTCGTATTTTCTCTTCGTAATTTTCATTTTGATGAGCTTATTTTTACATTTCAGATAAATGACTGATGAATTAAGTCTTCTAGAAAATTTCCTGATTTTCTCCATATAAGCAATGCCAAATAAGGGTCACTGAAGGCTAGTAACTTTGATATTATGCAGCATCAGAACCTCAGAAACGCAATAAATAAGACGCTTCTTCTGTAATTAATTACATACAACTCAAAGAAATCGGCTTTTCTACTAGTCAGCAATAAAAAAACTGCGAATATTACCAAGGCTCACAATGAAGTAACTATATATTAAACATGATTTCAAGGTATGTTCGGCAATACATAATTCTGGAAGTTGTGTGGGCATTAAAGAGAGATGTACTGCAGTCGTAGCTAGGCACACGACACCCAGACGATGTGTTGTTTAGCGCTTCTTTGTTCTGAACAAGAAATTTTTCGAGTCCTTCCCACTGTTCGTGTTATGAAACGATCGAATAAGGGCTAGAGTTTAATGTATAATTTTATTATAGTTAAACGCAAGAACAACCCAGGCGTAATTAACTGAAATTATTTAGTATTAAGAAGATATTAAACGCGTTATTTCAAATGAAGAGAGTTAGTTTAATAATGATATATGTTACTTTCAATATAAATAAATTTTCGTCCAATTGGAGCAGTGACTATCTTGCCTTAAAGCTTATGTCCCTGGCGAGTGAATAATTAAAGTGAAAATTTAAAATAGAAACCGACAATAATTTTGTTCTAGACAATTTAATATCTTCAACTCTGGAGCGTTACTGTATTCAATACACTAATACTTTTATTACCATCATAAAGTATTTACTTTTAGATATTTACTTCGTAGCATATATTTTAGCTACATTAAAACAGATTTAATAGATCGCTTAACAAAATCGTCTAAAATGTGAATGAAGAGTTCGATGATTAGCAACAAGCAAACGACAAACAAACAAACAAAAACGTATATTTCCAATAAAGTTAGTACATAAGAAATGTAACAGCATTGGTTTTTAAAGATGCCTTATCATAAAATCCTTAAGTGGTAGATATTCTATGCATAGTAGATGATATAAGAGCGGACCTACGGGTATACGTAAACATTCACATCACGCAATGAACGTTAAATATACATGGGGAAACAAATGAAACTTCACTTTTTCAATGATGCTCGTCAATAACTTAATTGTTTTTAGATGATAGTTGTCATATTCATTCCTTCTTTTAATATAAAAGGAAACCCTTACCTTATATAATAGTCCAGTGAAGTAACTCGTTGCTTCGTTATGAATTAGTAACTTTTATGATAAACTAAACTTTACGATAAACTGGAGCCCGTAATCGTCGTCGTACAGTACAAGTGCGTGTGCAGTTGTCGTACAGTACAAGTGCGTGTGCAGTTGTGAAACAAGGAAGAATAGTACATCCGGAATACCATCGTCATGATGAATAATGTAAGACATTTAGTTATCAGGCTGCTGGCACGCGCTGTGCGTCTACGGTGTGCACATTTGCGCATCGTGATCTTTCATCACGTGTCTGCCTTCAGCTTAATATTTCTGCCATTATAGATCAGTGTAGAGCATTCACGATAGATATTTTAAAAAAACGCGTAGAAAGGTCTTATTTTTCTCCTAAATATATAAAAAAGTATTCTAAATGATGTGTTTGAGAGTTTATTAAAAGTTACAAATCTTTTGGAGCTCAATAAGTATTATTTAGATTTGAATTTGGCTATTATGTTTTAAAAATTTTGCGAATGAACGCACGTCTCTAATCTCGTTTTAGCAGACTGAATGGCGCCTTGGTTGTGACGTCATCAGTCGCGTTCAACTTGCGCAAGAGCCAGGGCTACTTTCTTCTTTTTTCTGGACTCTGAGCTGGCTGGTGTTATTTAAACGAGTCATGTCAATGCCAAAGGTAGGTGTACACGCTTCTCAACTACATGGTCACTACTATATTCATTTCTATTATTGATAATACTCGCATTGATTGATACCGAGAAAGGGTTGTAAAGCTAACCTGTCTATAAATATCCGTCGTTGCAAAATGTCGTGGTATAAAATGTTTTTTAAGTTTTATTTCAAGGCAAATCAGTATAAATTTAGAAGCTTTAGCAATTAAAAATAAATACTAAATTTTCATAGCACAGCAATAATGAAATTTTTGATCGATTTGCCGTGAAATAAAGCTTAAGAACGTACTCGTATTTTCTAGACCGCAGCACCACATTTTACGTAGGAGTGTACCATTCGAAGGAGTTTTTTCATGTAAAATAAAAAGACATATTACATGATACATTTTTTGTATGAAACACTGCAGCGTGTAACACATGGTCTAAATAGTGGGATTTAGATATTTAAACGATAATGAAGAAATAAACAGATGAGATCATTGAAAAACAGTATTAAACACATTTGCACGCAAAACATTCCCTTAGTAATATGTAACGGAACATGATATCTATACAAGAAATTCAAATCTAAATAAAAATTACTTACGTGGTCAATTATTTTCTTCTATATATTTCAGTCATTCATTGTTTCTTTATATTATATATATTGTGTAAGACAACGCTAGTTGTGCTGGGTACAATTCGCCATCCTGCTTTACCGCAGTTTCACGACCACTTAAGCATTATCTCCCGTGTAATTTTGTGACCCTTACGAGGATTACAATCGGTAGCGATACTGTCACAAGTCCACCAGGTGGCTCGATTGAAGTACAACATGAATTTAGCATTCACTCACTAAAGTTGATTTCAAAAACGGTTTCTCGCAATTTGATTCAAGTACATCATCAATAATTCTTCATTTCTTTGCATGTATTCTCGTGAGAAGAAAATTTTTAGCGTATTAAAGTAATAAAAATGCCATCGTCATAAAAAATGTAATTTACATATATTCTTTGAGTAAATTTATCGCGTTAAGAAATGAATTTCGCTTTCCTCGAGCAAATGTGATTGATTTATTTGTATAATATATAAAAATGAAACATTAAACCAGAATAATTATCTATAAAACTCTACTTTAAACACAATATTGCTTTATTAATTTCTATTTAGAACTGTATCATGCTGGACAACATTCAAAGGTGTTTCAGGAGCAAATTTGATAAATTGTGAGTGATTTTTCAGAACATTTTTGAGCGGTGAGAAAATAAGAAGGTGAATTTAAAAATTCAACTAGATATAAACATGCCAAGTCAGTTTCCTTCCATACGTGTATCATAAACTTTACATAAATAAATAATTGCTATGAAAAAATGACACATCAGATTTTATACCTTACACTAATAGTTTAGTAGAGATTTAGTTAATGTCAATTATGTTGACAGCTTGAGTATGTTTAATTGTTGCATTGGTCTAATATTCAATTAATCTTCGCAGTTTGAAATTTTGCAAACCAGCTTCGTCATTCACCGGAGGGAAAATAGCTTTGATAGGATATTCAATATTTTTGCGCTATCATTTTATGAATACATTTTTAGCCTTGCTAAGGAATAATTTTGCGAAATGATAGTATATCCGGAGGAGAGGACAACTTTTTAAAAACCTGTGATCCGTAGTTAAATAGCATGGCACTGTTACAGTGTTATTCCGGCGACCGAGAATCATCATGCATGGAATAAGATTCATTGATGTTGATTAGTCAGTTTGCTTGACTAGAATGTTACTACCTGCTGAGCCTGTGGGGCTGTTTATGACAAGCTGGATCTCCCAGTGATGCCCTCACTTGGCTGGTTCATTTACATTGAATGACTCAGGGTGGCCCCAGAACAATTAATTTACGACCCTGGCTCACAGGAGAAAAACTCTGGAATGCCACCCTGTTCTATGTGTGTGTATTAGAGGGAATTCAAGGCCGTTACTAAAGCCCTAACCAAACGTTGGCACTCAAATCTAAGTCTAAGTCAGCCTGCTTGCTGAACCTCAGAGTAACAATAAACATCCCTGAAGGTGTGGAGCTGCATGGACTCATCTCCAAAGGTCCAATAATCGTGAAACAAGAAAAACAAGAAGGCTATCAAGAAATATTTTAGAAATGCTATGTGGTCATTTGTCAATGGTTTGAACAAATGAAAGCATAGCATGACTGGGAAGACCACTTTAACTTGGTATGCCCATTAGAATGTACCAAAGATTGGAATATTTTATGATGCAAGTTTTGGTAGCTAACTCATGTTTGCTGTCAGGTGTAAGGTATTAAGTGTGGATAGGAGCACATGGAGGTGGAATGCAAAAAATAACAGGTTATGTATGCAGAGGAGCAGAGGAAACAATTCAGTATCTGGTCTTAGAATGTAAACAAAATGGGCATGAGGGATGGAGATTTATGGGTGTGGTTTGTGAGCAATGTCAAGAGAACCACTAGAATGTCAGGTGTATGACATACTTTAGTATGAGCTATCTTGTAGGGCTGGATAAAGAATACAACATGATTCTTTTGGGTGCAATGAAGAATTCCATGCATGCATGGAATATGAGACATTGACTTTGAATAGTCTTTTACCTGGATTAGAGCATAACTACCTGTCAAGTATGTGAGTCTATTTAATGACAAGCTGACTCTCCTAATGATGCCTTTGCCTAGCTCTTTTTTTGCATGTGATGACCTAGAGTGGTACTTGAAAAATTATCTTAACCATGCCTGGCACTCAGGCAAAAACTCTGGGATGCCACTCTGTTTTATATGTGCATTTTAG
Source organism: Trinorchestia longiramus (assembly GCA_006783055.1). Classification (NCBI taxonomy): domain Eukaryota; kingdom Metazoa; phylum Arthropoda; class Malacostraca; order Amphipoda; family Talitridae; genus Trinorchestia; species Trinorchestia longiramus. The sequence continues at coordinate 151,951 of VCRD01001156.1, read as the reverse complement.
AAGGAATTAAAAGCTTTAAAGGTTATAACTGAGGCCCCAACTGCTGTCAGCCTCTAGTTGCAGCCTTACATTGTTTCTGCAATGTTGTTGAGTGATTCTGATTCACAATATCTTTTGAATAAAGCATGAGGGTTTTTTATTGAATCCAAAACTTTTTAATTCACTTTTCCTTTTAGGGTTCTGTAATGCTGGGATACCCTGTATTGGTATAAGGTAAATCACTTTATAAATGCTTGTGCATTTCTATCTTGATTTTATCTTTTGAAATATATTATTTATTGCAAATAAGTTTTACTTTTTAGTTGGGGAGATTCTTTAACCTTTGTGTTTTTTGGTGTTAGTTGTTTGTAGGAGTGTTTTTGATTTGTTTCATTTAATAGCTGTGACTGAGTCATTTGGTAAGAACTATTTTGAATTTATTAAGACTTTTAATGCTAATGTTTATTTGTTTATTGAGCACGTTTGATTCCACCATTTGAATTGATATTGGATGCATGAAGAAATGAATAAAATGTTTGTCTATTCATTGCTGATTTGATGAGCAACATGTTGCTGAGTATCACCTGGCTGCAGATGTTTGTATCTTGTATTTTTTCTGTATTTTCTGATGTGTTGTTCTTCTTGAGATTGCTAAACTTATTTTTTCAAAGAGATGCTATAAACTATGAAACATTTTCTTTCAATACAGTACACAGTTTATACTGTACAGTTGTACATTATTTATTATCTTCAAATTTAAATTTTTCAGATTTTAATATTTCTGTACTAAGCATGTGAAATGTCTTTCATTCAGTCATCATTGTCAAAGTTTAGTGGTGTTCTAAACTCAACACGGAGAGCTTCAATAGTGTCATCATTGCAACTGTTGAACCCTAGAATAGAGGTGAGATCTGCTTTGCCCCACTTCTTCTCCTCATCTTTTACCTTCTACACAAGTGATGATGAAGACAAAGTCTCCAACACAAGTGTTTTTGTTCAAGATGGACTTCACATTGAGGAATTGCCTTGTATGGTCCGTGTTGTGAGAGGGGAGTTTGCTGTCCATGATGGGGCTAGGACCCTCAAGGGTAAAAACCTTCAAGGGCCTGGAATTGAGAGCTTGTCTCCTGCTTATCAACAAAAAGAATTAAGTTATGAAGAGGAAGAAGAGATGATACAAGGCTTCTGTCGGTGTTCTACTCTAACTGAGTTATATTTTTTGCTTTGTCAATGTCCTGAAGATGAAGTAACTCCCCCTGTGGCTTTTTCTGTCATTCGTAATATGATTCAGCTTGAAAATAACAAGAAGTTTCGCAACCCAGCTCCCAAATATCTCCAAGACCAGCCAGAAGAAACCCCCATCAGTGAGTTGATGAAGGGAGCAGGCACTATGGCGCCCAAGAACTTCACTCGTGCAGCTATCATGGAGAGGCTGGTTGACAAAATATGCAAGAGTAACGACGCTGTGTTGGTACTCGACACTGTCAAAGCCCTACGCAAAGATACGAGCACCTGTGACAAGACAGCCTACATTAAGCGCTTGTGTGACAAATGCATGCTTCTTGTTAGTGATGGAAAGCTTTCAGTGCTTCAAATTACAGCCTTAGCCCAGGATCTCCATCTTCTGAACAGCAACTTGGCCAAACCTTACACTGACAAGCTTTGGCCTGGCTTGGAAGAACACATTGATAACCTCGATCCACATGAAGTTTCTCAGTTGTTTTCAATGCTACCGTACATCAACCAGAGCCGTAAATATGTGTACCAATTAGCTGAGAGACGAGCTCTTGCTATTTGGTACAAGTTGGAACCTGAACATATCTTACAGATGCTCTGCATCTTGGTTACTTGTCAGTGCTATTGTTATAGGTTACTTGGTGCCATTTCTCGATGGATGAATCTTCATATTCATACTATTACTGAGGAACACCTTAGGTGGATTGTGTTTGCTTTTAACAAACTATCTTTTACGAATGATCATCTCCAAAAAGCCCTTGCTCGTTATACAAAAGCGAAAAAATCAATGATCTCTGATCCATATTTAGTCTCAGCTCTAATGGATTACTCTGCTTCTATGAGGCTCAGAAATCCCATGATTCTTGAAATGGCTGCAGAATTCTTGGTCGCAAATCATGCCTCTGTCAGCGTGCCGGAAATATATAGTATATGTAAAGCCTTTGGCGTCCTAAATTATGTACCCACCAACAGTTTTAGCTTCTTCAAAGTTTTAGAAGATCTTCTGAACACCCATTTTGTGGCTTTCTCTCCGGATGCTTTTATTGATTTGCTGCTGACGTGCGTTTATCTTGAAAGGTATCCATTAAATTTCATTGAGAAGGTGTATCATCCGTTCTTCTTCCAGCGACTGAATATGCTTAACAATTATGACATTCAGGTAACGCATACGAAGCTCAAAATTTTGGACAAGGCACTCAGTTTGGAAGCCTCTTGCTACCAGAAGCGGATGGTGTCTGGGAATCTTGCCACGAGTAACTGGATGCCGCGGGACTTCAGAATCCACAAGTGTGCCAACCAAATTCGACACTGTGTCGAAAATATTGCAGGTTCGTCTGAAAATGTTCACATCGCTGCTAAACCGGTAGGATTTCCGCCTCTCAAGTACTACAACATTGACTGCCTCGTGGATCTCACTGTACAAATTGACAAGTTTGACTCACTGCTTCCTCAAGACTGCCAAGAAAAACTTGCTCTTCTGATCCACCTGCCATACCATTACGATGTGTCCCAAGAGCACCTGCTCGGTCCGTACGCCATGAAAGCACGCCACCTCACCCTCGCTGGGTACAGGGTTGTGCATCTGGACCACGACGAGATCCAAAAGTACCTTCTCACCCCCAAAAACCTCACGTCCTACCTCTTGTCGGCCATCACTGCAGCTCTCTGAGTCTTGGTGAGGTCCTCATTTTTGTGAACTCTCTCCTCTTGTTTTTGCTTCAAATCTTTGTACAACTTCCTTAAATTGCAAAAAAATGGGACAGTGCATTACTTTTGAGTCACTCGTTAATAATTTGCTGTGAATGATTGTTTTGAGGTTCAATTCAGGCTTATTGCATGAGACCTGATTTGTTAATGCAACGGTCCGTAAATTCATTATACAAGGACTTATTGTAAATAGATGTTCGTATTCGTTAAACCCCTTAATTTGTCCAGTTAACTTTTCACTGTCAATTTCCTTTTATTTTTGATGTGCTGATGTTACCACGTGATGTGCAGGCTGGTGACGGAGTTGTCTTACTTTCATTTTTGATGTGCTGATGTTATTCCATGATGTGCAGGCTGGTGACGGAGTTGTCTTACTTTCATTTTTGATGTGCTGATGTTATTCCATGATGTGCAGGCTGGTGACGGAGTTGTCTTACTTTAATTTTTGATGTGCTGATGTTACCACATGATGTGCAGACTGGTGACGGAGTTGTCTTACTTTCATTTTTCATGTGCTGATGTTATTCCATGATGTGCAGGCTGGTGACGGAGTTGTCTTACTTTCATTTTTGATGTGCTGATGTTATTCCGTGATGTGCAGACTGGTGACGGAGTCGTGTTGTGTTACGGCCACAAGAAGGAGCGCTGTTACCACCACACACCTCAATCATCACTCAGGGTTGCTACTGAAGCCCAGCTGTGCGCATTTCCTGTTTGTGCCATACATAACAATTGCCTTAAATGCATACCGCAGCATCTTTATTCATATTCAGTGCACTCTATTTTCTACTGAGTTAATGAAAATAGGTATTTCACGTTTCAATGTAGTAAAATAACATGGTTTCTTTGCCTTTTGTTGCTTTTGCTATGGTTGCTTTGTATGAATGTAAATTGTGATGAGAGCTATCGTTGCTGTAAGATTATTTTCCTGCATTAAATCTACAAAATTGAGTGTTCACTGTTCTACACACCTGCGTATTGTACTGCACATCCATGATGTTGCCTGTAGTTGAAGGTAGGAAGTTCATTGTTCAGGATCTGTGCTATTAGAAAAATATTAATTATACGTATTTGTTATGATCCACAGTATTGTGATTTGTTGAAAACAAGAACAGTTAATTAAGAAAAATGAACCTTGCCATCAGTATGTGAGACCATAACACGTGTGAGCGTTTAACACGTTGCCTCCAATTGCCTGATTGGTGTAAAACTTCACTTTGTACGCATAGTCACTAGACTGATCTGAAAAAATTACAGAACCTAACCTAAGTGGTACACATACGTACCACTTCGGAGTCAACGTGTTAACACAAGGTTGCTGCGTGTTGTAAGTGACTGCTGATAGTTTTGTAGGTGGACGTAATTGTGAATTACATTCTTTCAGATCTGCTGCACTTAATTCTCTCTAAACACCTTGGGTTAACAACGTACACGTAGCTGCCACGGGGCTTTTGCTGTGTTTTTTATTTCTTCGTGGATATTAAAACTGTTTACGTGGAATTGTTTAATTGGAATTTTTTTCTTCAGTACTTGGCTGCCTGCTCCACAAGTTACTGAAGTTTCTTCTTAGATTTGTTGTTCTCAGAGTCCAGGACGCACTTGCTTCAGCCATTGCGTTTAGATGCAAGATTTCTTGTGACAAATGAAGGTGAAGAAAAAAAACTCTTCTTTAATCCATTTCCTGCGAAGTGACCCATCAGTGGGTCACTTAAGTTAGGTTCTGTAAATATTTTCAGAGCCATCTAGTGACTATGTGTACAAAGTAAAGATTCGCGCCGGCTAGGCAATCGCAGGAAACGTGTTAAAACGCTTGCACGAAACCCCGAACGAATTCTCTTCGCCATTGCTGCTGAATCTGCTGTTGTAAATTAATATTTTCGAGCAATGTTGAGTTTTTATGTACATTGACGAGAACTGATACTGCTTGTATATTCTAGCGAAACGAAGCTTAAAACTCCTACCATTCCATCTTTTCCTACCCACTCTGAAGAATACTGTGCTTCTAGACCAGTGTTTCTCAAAGCGGTCCGTACCGCCCCCCTGGGGGCGTTGAGGAAATGCAAGGGGGCGGTAGGAGGGTACGCCTTGAATGGGGGGCGTATATTACTGTATAATATACAGTAATATAATCATTAGGGGGCGGTGGAAAATCAAATAGTGTCCTAAAGGAGCGGTGATTGAAAAAACTTTGAGAAACACTGTTCTAGTCGCTCTGAAGTACAATCCTCGTTCCCAAAAAATGTTTTGTGCCAGTAGGAGGTGAGTTGAAGTTGAGTGCTCTTATGGTACCATTTCAATCAAAGATTAACGGAGTTTCTCTTTTTTTTTATAGGTTACCGCAATTGTTCTTAACTAGTATTAGCCCTTTGAGGAAGTTTTTCTTCTAGAAAGAAATTCAATACAATCACACGCTGTTCATTTGCTGATGTTATTGCTCACAGCGTCTAAGCGAGCAAAAACGTAACATATTCTGAACTTCCTAACGTGTTGAGTGCAGTGCTGTGTTCATCAACATCTTTGTTTTGTTAGACTTTTTCAAAAGATGTCATCAGTGTCCTTTTAGTCATTGGAGGGTTTAACCCTTTAGCGACGAATTTCTTTTTCTAGTTTCTACCTTTAAGCTCACAAAGACCGTCTGTACACTGATGCAATGAAGCACGCTGAGAGCCATGCAGCCAAAAGAACGACGCTGTAACGTGCCGCCGCGTTAAAACCTAGTAGCAACCTCATATTGCTCACTGTTTAATTATTAGAACAATTCTGCCAAAGACCGTAAAAGAGGACCGTATGGTCCTTGTCGTCGCTAAAGGGTTAAGACTCCAGATGTAGTCTCTACAAAGTACGGTGTAAGAGATCCTTGTTCAGTGTATTTTGGACTTTCCACTATTCCGACGAATATGTGAGATTCCTGAGCTCCTCTCAGGGGGGATATGCTGATAGTGTCTGTCCTCGTCAGCGTGTCTTGGGGACTTTGCGTTCCCCAGAGTAACCCCTAGCTACTCGCAAGGTCTCGGTTCTCCTAAAATTTCCAGTGCGTGCAAAACTATTACTAAAGGTTCGGATGGACATTAAAAATGGCTCCAAGTAAACATCACCGATTCCTCAACGTTTTGAATAAATGGTAATACTAAAGAGAACTAAGTAGTGATACAAGAAATTTCTATAAAAATCATTTTAAATGTGTAACCGTAAATGCTAAGGGGCGTAGAGAAATTAATTTCGTTTAAAAACTGCATATTTTTTAATTATCTTGCTTCAAAAAGCACGATATTCCGCTTCTAATAGAGTGACAAAGTTGTAAAAACTTACAAGTTTGGTGGTCAGCCTTACGAGGGTACACCCAGTGACTGGTATACACGAGTTCTGAATACTTGGACTACAGTTTCGAGATATCCTGGTCTGCATGAGATCCCTCTTACGCACTGATAAAGTATAACATCGTCAGGGTATATAATACCAGTCCAGTGTCGGGTTGATTTCGATTAACCGTTTGAAAGGGGCCATTTTCAGTGCGAATACTTGGCAAGTTAATTTTTCCCCTAGATTCACATTCGTCAAAGATATTTGTTTATCGTTGTTCATGGGATTTAGAAACCGTTCTATGTTTTGTGTGGTTCATTTTTATTGTTCTGTTGTTTCATGGAGAAAGTCAGCGTAACTGACGCGTTTTCGGGTATTTTCGTGTTTTTTCTCTTATAATTTGGTCTCGTGGTCTTTTTGTGATGTTGACGTTGCTTCTACCAACGATGGTGAGCTGCACCATGCGGGAATACAAAACTTTTCGCTCCTGTTAATCCACTTGAATCAAAACTTTATTAAATTCAACTGTAATAAACGGACAGATTACTTAAACGCTGAGTAAAATAATGATAGCCCCTAAGAATATTTACGTTGTGATGATGAAATAAAAATTGAGTTAGACCAGTAACTTTTATCTTCACGAATTGTAGGGGTATTTCTACTTGTTAGCAGTCTAACGCCTCAACCACTCTGTTATTTCGCTATTATTTCTCCGGGTCTCTCGCTGGCACCAGCGCTAGTTGTTTTGAAAAATCAATGTTCTGCTTAGTTTCATAACTAGGAGGACTTTTCCAGTGTTTTTTTACTTGTACATATATAAGTAGCCGATACATCGTGGAAGCGACGTATTACAAGATTACTATCATAACTTACCTGTCTTCGCTAGATAGTTACGTCAGACCAGGTACTAAATGTTCTGTCCAGTGTATTGTAGCTTAATTTATTCGCGACATTTTGCTTCAAACGCTGTCTGTCAAAGTTGTAGGTAATAGTAATGTGTCCTACTTGTTCTATCTTCAGGAATAGTTCAGCCAGGTTTTTCAATTGTACATCACGTGCACTGACAACATGGATTCAAACATTCTGAGCCTCAACAAACGTCCGTTTCAAGAGCACTTCTAAATTGGTTATTATGACGAGCGTAACGTTTGCTAAAGTTGTTTGACGAGACTTTTATAAAATCAACCTTGCTTTCCAGCAACAAAACTCACTTCAGCGTCGTAAGTTTGCTGGTATTCCTGCAGTCTTGCTATTAATTCTGTTGCAGTGAGCGTATTACTAGCACTGGTATAGCTAACTAAATTCCGCAACGTAAACTGCGTACTCATAAATAGCCGTGTGTTTTAACGTACCTCTCACCGTTGTATTTGTTCATCAATCTCAGAGTCACTTCATGGTTTCGAATACTCATTTAGACGTCTCTGAAGTAATCATTTACCTCGCCTTATGAGGCTAGGTTCATTTACTCAAACATGAATTTCTGGAGTTTATCAAGACCGTTTCTGAAGCTCCATGTTCCAACATATGCTTCACATCGCTGTATCATAATCCCGAGATATTCTTTGCGATGTGTTCCTCCTCCTGGCGCGTGTCTTTCTGCATTGATTCGACCAAAAACCAACAGCCTTGCTGTTCACACCAAGTTTGCGCAGTGTTCAGTGGTCATGTGTCGCCATTATTGTAGTGTTCACTCGCCTGGTGGGCGTGATGCCCAGAAAGGATGTACTGGGCTGAAAGAAGTGCCAGAAGGTTCCCAGTCCCTGGTGGCGCTGGAATATGATCTGCCTGCCAATGGTGAGTCTTCCGCAGATATTTTATTCCTGGAGTTACGATAACAAAAGCGAACTATGTGGCTCACATCGAAAGCGTTATATCGAATGGTAAGAAGTGTGTACGTTAAAAGAATTGGAACTTCTCTTCACGTGTATAAATCGTAGAGTTTTTGTTTGAGTGTTGACTTATTTTAATTTAATGATATACTCATGACAACTTTATTCCTCGCTTCCAATTTTACAATGAAATATTTCAACGAACAAAGCTTTTTTGATAATTGATGATTAAGCGCTGTATTGTACACAGTCCCTTTGTATGGTTACGGACAATAATTCGAAGTTCCACGTGCTAACCAAAAGCTTATTATGTCTCCACGTGTCAGCGACGGTGGCGGACGCCCTCTGTCACTTCACGAAGCTGCTGGAGGCCCATTCTGTGCCTGAAGCTGAGTTGTCCACACAACACCTCCTCGCTGCCGCCCTCGTCACCACTAGAGTGAGCTTTCCAATCACTTAAGCTTCAGTGCCACGGTTATATTTTCTAGTTGCTGTGATTTACGTTTTGCAGCGATTTCGAACTTCAGGTTTTATGTCTTAGAAGTATGCTTGGAGTCGTGTCCGGCATCTTTTTATTTTATAATGATTTACGTTTTTCAGCAATTTTGAACTTCAAGTTTTATATCATAGAAGTATGTTTGGAGTCGTGCAAGGCATCCTTTGATTTTTTAGTAAGTGTTTAGTTCGTATCTTAATTACTTAGATACATTGAAGCCCTGCGTCTGTGGACATAGCAGTGCAGGAATCTACTGGTTGTGTGTGTTCTTATTCGATACACCGATTCATATAATATATGTAACTATGTATCGAAACGGAACTTGTTTGGATATGTTATGCCTGATTACAGGAACATTATTAATTGATTAGCGAATTCTAGAAGGGAGGAGAATTTGAGTAGTGTGTCTTAGCCTTTTAAATTTATATACTGTTCCTTCACACCACTGCACCGTCCTGTCATACCACTGCACCGTCCTGTCATACCACTGCACCGTCCTGTCATACCACTGCACCGTCCTGTCATACCACATCCAATATCGATTCATCATTGCAGCGTTTTTTTGTCTCATTTACCATCACTGAAACATTGCTCATTCGTTCACCTCGTACATATAAGTGACTCAATGTCAATAATTGGTAATGGATTTGTTTCATGGCATGTCGGACGGAAAGAAGTGCTTTTTCCTCAGTTGGTTATCGAAAATTTTGTGGGTGGAGCACATTCTGAAGTTGAATTTATTGAGGATGCTGGAGGCTATTCAACTAATTTTTAAATTTTAATTAGAGGAGACCGTGCAAAGCTTTCTGTTGGCTCATAGTTAGAATGGTAGCGAATGCTTTTCCCTAAAATTCTGATCACAGGAAAAAGTGTCCGAAAGTATTTAATAGCTCGACAAATTATACAGACAGGATTTAGAATAGAATTGAATAGAATGAGGCTATAGGAACGAACCTTCTGGCCCATTCTTGGGTCGGATAATTACTTCGATAATTATTCGATTGTTTTACCCAAGTCCTATGCCGTATTTCTAGCCGCGTCAACCATGTCGGCAGCGGGATTCGAACCCGGGTTTTTCCACTTGTAAGCAGATTCGTTCACGTCGACCAAGCTGGTGGTAAAAAAATGTGGAACACTTCACGATTTTGCGTGTCGCCAAATTGTAATTTAAAACCTTACTTTCTACGACAGTGGACGGCGCTCGAAAAATTGGTACAATTATGTACTCGCTTTACTACAAATAAGTATACCTCTTATTTTGAGTGTTACTTTTAAAAAAAGTGGTAAACTGTTGACAGTTAAAAATGTTAAGGAAACACAAAAACACGCATATCACCAGCTTGGTCGACTGGTGAGCGAATCTGCTTGCGAGCGGAAAGACCCGGGTCCGAATCCCGCTGTCGACATGGTTGACGCGGCTAGAAATACGGCATGGGACTTGGGTAAACAACCGAATAATTATCCGACCCAAGAATGGGCCAGAAGGTTCGTTCCTATAGCCTCATTCTATTCTATTCTATTCTATTCTATTCTATTCTATTCTATTCTATTCTATTCTATTCTATTCACAAGTTTGGATGCAATGTAATGTTTTGCCTGGCTTGCGCAGGCAGAGTTAGAGTCTCAGTGTGACCGGGTGTTGTCATCAGATGAACGGGAGATCCTCAAGCGCTACATCATCTGTAGGGTGCAAAGGTACGGATATTTCTTCTTCCGATTCTATAAAATGAATTCAATTTATTCAAAAATTATGAATATTTCATTGAAGCATTTAAATCTGTTCGATGCTCATTTATTCTATCAGATTGTAACGAAAGTTTTGTCAGTTTTTCGAGTTATAATTTTAGGGCTTCATTATATCAATTTAATTTATAAATGACGTGTGTGTAGCGATCTAAATCACTAAAATGGTATTTTTCTTCCAGGTTTTGTTAAAATTATTATAATAAATAACTATTGTTAACCAAATGTACACTCTAAGTAAAGAACACATTAGGCATATTTTACTGTATACATTTCAGAAGAGCAATACAACAATTTCAGTTGTAAGATCCCGCAAAGACACTTTTTAAATGATGTGACAAATGAAAAAACCAGTGGGAGATGTTTTTCACATTTCAAAAAGGATGACTTCTGACTAAAGGACGAACCGAGAAAAGGACCCTCGAAAGGACTGAATTATGTATGGCTGTCATTGATGAAAACCCTACCAGTGCAACTAGAAAACTCAGCGAGGAGTTTAATGTGAACTATATGACCATGTATCGTGAAATATTACGACCCAAACTCGTTCTTCAGTTATCTACTTTTACTGGTACGGTTTTCATTAAAATAAATAAAATAAATGTCATACAAGAAAACATTAATGTCCTTCCTCTAGTTTAGTCTCCTCTTACTAATGGGCAGTCCGAGTACGCCCACTTTTCGGGACACCCTGTAATAACACATCGCGTTTCGTGCAGAATGCCAGTGCAGTACATCGTGGGAGACTGGGACTTCCACAACATCACCCTAGACTTGTGGCCGCCTGTGTTCATCCCACGCCCTGAGACGGAACAGCTGGTGGAGCAGGTGGTGCAGTTCGTGCACAGCTGGTCACAGCAAGATAGGCCGCGACTGCTGGAGTTCTGTGCTGGTTCAGGGGCCATCTCTCTGGCCCTGCTTCACGCGTGTCCTCAGGTGTTTGCTTCGGGGAAAAAGGATATTTCAAGAAGCCTTTTAACATTTTGACCACAATTCCTAAATTAGTTTGTATGTATAACAAAGTTCCCGTGTACCATATATGGTACACATAGCGGTGAAAGTGTTAATTCTTTAACTACTTACTTAGTCCTCTTCGGACCTCAAGTGGTTCATAGGGCAGCAATGAATCTCTGCCATTCAGAACTCTTTAACAACCAAGTTATTTATCCAATGAATGAAACATTGCGTTAATTATGCCGTATCTTTACTCGTTTTTTTGATGGAATTTCGCCCTACTTAAGAACAAAACGTTTAGAATAGAGAACTAAAGTGAATGATTTCTAATGTGCTTCAGGAAGACCAGTGGTCTGTATAGAGTTCGCGGTATCATTTTGTTGGCTGCTAATATGGGTTGCGGAGTTGGACAAGAGTTGTGATATTTTATACGTAGGCTCGAAATTACTTAATCTCTCATCTTTGCGTTATGAAGTAAGTACAGGGTACGGCAACATAATTTTCTTTTTCAATGTAAAGCGCTTTGAAAAAAGGGAGTTATGTTGCCGCACCCTGTGTAATCGAACATAGGAAAGGCTGAGAATAATAACATAAAAACAGTCAAGTTAACGTTTAGGATTATTAACTAACATTGTTGAAATGAACGAATACAAGTACATATAGAGTCTAAAAAAGGGTTAATTTATACGAAAAACATCTTTTTTCATGAGTAAATTAAAAATAGCTTTAAAATTTATAGAATACGAGGAAGAACTAGCTCAATAAAACGATTAATGGAGGTAGGATTTTAACTGATAGTTGACGTCACTGTTGTCAAAGGAAATGGGACTTAATGTAATGGGACATGGGTATCGACAATGGGACTTGGGTATCAACCCTAAAATGGGCCAAACGGCTCGTTCCTATTGCCTTATTCTATTCTAAACACTGACATCGTTTTCATGAAGCATTTTACATTTCGTTGATTTGTTTCTGAACTTTTTCATAGCTTTTTAAAAGTTGGAAAGTAATGGAACGAAGAATATTTGAATTCATCTATTTTACAGGTGAGTGCTACTGTTGTTGAACAAAGTGGACGAGCTATTGCTCTTGCTGCCCACAACGCCCACAAGCTGGGGTTGCTGTCGAGGTTGTCGCTGGTGCACGCCAAGATAGAGAGGAGGCCTCTGTCTCAGCTCCCGTGCTCCTCATATGACATCATTGTGTCTAACCCGCCCTACGTGCCTTCGAAGGCGTTGGCAAAACTGGAGCCTGAAATTTTCCTGTGAGTTTTGCATTAATTTGCTTGTGACAAATTGTTTGGTAGAGAATATGCGTTACGTGCTGCTTTATGATGTATTACCTTTGATAAAGAGAGTTGTTGTTGTATAAAAAGAGTAATCATTCATGACGAAGATTATTGAGGATATTTTTCAATCTTCAACCGACGGTTCCTTCCGTATTACCACACACGCTAGTCTCTTGGTTTTAGTTTTGCTAGTCCAACCTCTGACTATCGTACACTCTTCCGTTTCATGTCCTATCCATTGCTCCTTTCACTCAATCCCTCTTGTCCTCTTGCACTTGTTTTATAAATTAATACTTAGTAATACTGTATCATAAAATGTGACCTTGCTGAATAGTAACCGCTGCAGCTTGTAAATATGGCGCGTGTATGCCTATTTAATATATTTTATTGTAGCTATGAAGACTTGCGGGCTTTGGATGGAGGAACTGATGGACTGGATGTCATCCGGAATATTTTATGGCACAGTGCGGAACTGCTCAGCGATGGAGGACGACTGTTCTTGGAGGTAAGGTTCTAATGAAGAATGCACCCGAGTACCTCGAGGTAGACAGAGGTGACTGGAATTAAAATTATTATTATATTCTTAGTTTACCCACCGCAGCTACTGGAGTTGAAAAAACTGCGAAGCTGAGTCAGGGTATCCCGCACTCATTAAGTCTATGTCTATTAACCCTTTAGCGATGAATTTCTTTTTCTAGTTTCTACGTTTAAGCTCACAAAGACCGTCTGTACACTGATGCAATGAAGCACGCTGAGAGCCAGACAGCCAAAAGAACGACGCTGTAACATGCCGCCGCGTTCAAACCTAGTAGCAACCTCATATTGCTCACTGTTTAATTATTAGAACAATTCTCCCAAAGACCGTAAAAGAGGACCGTATGGTCCTTTTCGTCGCTAAAGGGTTAACGGTAGCTCATGATACTGCTACCAGGTATCGTGTTCACAGGAAGCAGAGTTAACATTGCGTGCTGTGAACGCGACTGTAGCGAGAGGTACTGTTGGTAGGCTACCGATTACAACACTGTCCTCTTATCAGAAAGTCGGGGTGCAAAGTCTTTTTTTCGTGGCGAATGCACAGCTAATTTTTGGTATTTACCCATCAGCTCTTGCTGGGTAAGTCCTGCCTCGTATTAAAGTTGTTCCTCTTGTGTTAGTGGCTGCGGTGGTTAACACGTTGACTCCGAAGTGGTACGTATGTGTACCACTGAGGTTAGGTTCTGTAATTTTTTCAGATCCTTCTAGTGACTATGCGTACAAAGTGAAGATTTACACCAATCAGGCAATCGGAGGCAACGTGTTAAACTAGGAATATAATAATAATAATAATCCTCTTGTATTAATAATTTTCGAGAGAGAACGAGAAAAGGTTCAAATGGGAGCTGCGTCAAATTAATAGTGGCTGTCAGGCAGTCTTATCCCTCTTTAGTCTCTAGCAATACACTCGTACATTCTCTGTGCACGTATTTCTCTCATCCGTCTTTAGCGCACATTAAAGCAATAGTGATGGTTTCCTAAGACTGCGTTACAAAAGCATCTAAGATTGTAAATTTTTTTATTCATGTCCTAGAAATAAACGGTTTTGTAAACGCTAGGGTTATTCAGCCGTAATGTCTACCTTCTCAACTTTTTTCAGTATCGGATTTGCTACATGCTCTTCCTCCACGTACAATAAACTTTTATTGTTGAGCTCCCATAAGTTAGTTCTCAATTTGTGCCAGGCAGTTTTTATGATTGTAGGTGCTCTGACACCGGCACCATACTTGATTTTACTCACATTCAGTATTTCCTGCCTTAAACTTGCGTTTGAACGGACTTGAGTGGAGTGGTCGTTTAACTCAATTCGGCTGGTTTCGTCTAGGAATTCAGTGTAACTCGAAATTAACAATATAAAAGTTAAATAGTACTTTGTGTTCCAGGTTGACCAGACGCATGGCAGCCTCTTGCCGGCCTGGCTAGAGGAGCAGAAGCATAAAGCTGAAGGCGCTTCCCTGCAACAGCTGTTCGTTGATCAGGTAGAGAAAGACGTCTTTGGTAAAGTCAGATATATAATGATCGTGAAGAGAAAAGCTTGTGATGGAAGTTGATATAAGCCAAGTGTACAGTGGTGGTTTGTGATCTCAGCAAAGGGGATTGTCATTTGAAATTTTCTTGCGCTGGGACGAGAAAATGTTCATGGAGAGCAGTTGTTAATTTAAGTCAGATCGCAGTCGTAAAACTAATGTGTACAGAACACTGTCAGGGAGGCGGGAATTTCTACTGTGGAATGCCCTCTGAAGTGCGGGGGATATATTGAGTGGTTGTACAGGGTGTCCATGAAGTCTCCTTACCACTTCAAAAATTTATTACACATGCAATTGATAAGATATTTTATTCAGAGTTGTTATATTGTATTCAGGTATTCAGTGTTTAGTAAAGTTTTGAAACACATTTTGCACTTGTGTGTTTCAGGGACACTGTTTGCGAAAGAGGTGCTGTTGAGACTTTATGGACACCCTGTACTATTTTGAAGATGTGAAATCTAGAGGACGCGATTCACAATTTTGAGACAATTAAATTGTTCAAGTTTCGTTCAAAATCGGTACCTACGTTCTGTACTTCATCAGACAAATCATTTAATTTATTTGATTACTGGGTGGATGTATTGAAACTCGCCGAGGCCATTTAAAAACAAGTAACATCACGAGGATAAATTATAATGTATGATAAGCAACGTATAAAATTTACTTCGGCATCATGCGTTGGGCTACATAGACATTTTATAAACAGCGACAATATTAAATTCAAGCAATTTTTTAAGGTCCAATGCATTAACCTTGAAGACAAAGTACGGAGCCATAATTATAATAAACCGAAATACCTACCAAAAATTATTAAAATGTAGATGTTTTAGCATTAAATTTAATGGAAGAAAATTTTACATACTTGCCTCACTACAAGCTTCTTATTTTATCGTAAAACCATTAAAAGCAGAAGGAAAATTAAAGTTTTATATAAAGAATCTTGGAAACAAACAGAAACTGACGACTGATTGACATTTGTCGGCTCAAATATTAAGTGCTTTTGTGCGTACATGACGTTGGCAAGTTTAAAATCAAAATGGAAAGAATCAAGAAGGTACATAATTCATCACCGATTTAGTTCAATTATCAACACTACTATGAGATAATTAATGGATAACATGCGAGATAAAATAAATCAAGGTAAATGTAGTTGAAGTATTGAAACATGCGAGATAAAATAAATCAAGGTAAATGTAGTTGAAGTATTGAAACATGCGAGATAAAATAAATCAAGGTAAATGTAGTTGAAGTATTGAAACATGCGAGATAAAATAAATCAAGGTAAATGCAGTTGAAGTATTGAAACGATCATAAATAGTGGATTTGTTATACGCCATCCACAAGAAAATATAACATATAAAACTCTATACTTCATTTCACATCTACCCGACATGTATAGAAAAAACGAGCTTTCATAAGTGAATTTTATCATAATTCAACATTAAGATATCATAAAATATCAATATGTATGGTATCAGAACACCAAGTAAATATCACAAATAGAACATCAACTTCTCCGTGTGTTACAACACAAACGTTTAATTACTACCAGTTTAGTTGTTCACACGCAGCTCATATTTCTTAATGCAGCGTGACTCAATATTACCACGCCGCCATAAAACTAGTTGAAGTACCACATAAATCTTGCCCCACATAACCCTAACAACTAAATAACTGCCACGCTTCACTTCTGGCTGGGACGCTTCACTTCTGGCTGGGACGCTTCACTTCTGGCTGGGACGCTTCACTTCTGGCTGCCACGCTTCACTTCTGGCTGGGATGCGTGCCCAGCTGCTGTGGAAACACCACAGTCTCTTTCCTTCCCTCTGCCATGAGGGCCTCGATTTCCTCCACCCTGACACGGGAAATAGATTAAATGGAAAATAAATGTGAGGAAATAATTTCCTCTATCATCTATCTCAACGAGTCAGTTTCATAAGCGAAAATACGATTTACGACAAATACAAATACGATTTACAACAGTTTGTTTTCTACGAGATAACTAGCACGTTATAGTGGCGAGACAAATGGTGTATGCATTTGAAACAAATTAGAAATAAATGTTCTAACCATAGTAGCTGCATGTATTTTACTATAGCATATTTTAATTCCGTAGTATCTCAGAGACTATAAATTGAAATGATGAAAATTGTGAGTTAAAGGGTAATATGCTTATTTTGACAAGGGATTGTTTGCATCTATTTCATTTTTTTAAGTTTGCCGTACGCTGAGACAAAATAATTCACCATTGTATGCCACGAGAAGGAAGTCTCCACAAAAAACAAATTTAAAAATAATTTTAGTGGTGTAGTATAACTAGCGTTCATAGATATTCGTATAGCTTCCATTGAATAAATACTTACGTGCGCGGCACTTTGGTGAGATTGACGGCTCCGTCCTTCGTGATGAGCACATCGTCTTCAATGCGCACGCCTCCGAAGCCACGGAACCGCTCCAGCACCTCAGGCACCAGGAACTGCTGCTGCGTGGGGCTAGCTAGTGCCTTGTCCAGCAACTGCAAGACAAAACACAGCATCAAGCTGCTAAGAAAAATAAGATCTATATAATAATAGTATAACAAGAACTATAGCTCCAGCACCTCAGGCACCAGGAACTGCTGCTGCGTGGGGCTTGCTAGTGCCTTGTCCAGAAACTGCAGGGCTAAGCACATCACCAAGCTGCTAAGACAACACTTGTAACTTGAATTGATTAAATATCAGCGTTGTCTTGCCATCTCTACTGAGGAGTTCCGCAATGAGTACCCTAACAACTTAGATGAAAAATTAAGGAATGGTGCATAACGTAATTGCATCGATTATAGTCATAGAACAGGTTGCTCGTTCGATTCTATGATGAAACACAAAACGATGCCTGTAATTACAGAAGAAACGCGCAAGTTTTAACAACCACAGGTTTTATAGCTGTGCATTTATTGATATAAAAGGATGAAAGAGAGATTATGCTACCAATCAACGCATTTCAAGTGCTACCTTCCACAACCACAGGCATGAGCTGCTTACACAATCTATGAAGTAGCAACCAGGTTCGATGGTGAGGAACATGTTCTCGAGCAGCGGTCGCGCCATGCGGAGCTTCTTAAAGCCCTCCTTGGTGGGGCGTGGAGGGCAGTGGGGGAGGTAGCCCCCCGAGTCGTGCACGTCCATCCCCAGCAGGTGTCCTAGACCGTGGGGCTGGAACACGGCCCCTAGGTCTGCCTGATGAGGAGAGGCTCGTGTGACATTAGGAACTTCAGCGACACTAACTTGTCATTGGCAGACAGTCAAAAATTACTATTAACTGTTACCGATACATCAATGATTAGTGTATAAAAGCAGTATTCTATGGAGTATAATATGTAGAGATAAGACAAATAAATAGAAATAATGTTAGGAATGAAGTTCAGAAACGAAACAATTTTAGTGATGCAATAAAATGTACTCGCATATCAATGTTTCAATCGATTTCTGAGACGCGAATTTGGTAAGTTTGTAGATAACAAATAATATTTAATGCCTCAATGGAGGCAAAATGAGCTAGCTTTCCTATCATCAAAAATTATCATTCATTTTTTAAACCGATGAAGTAAGCCCCTTACTGATGGATTGAAATTTTGGCGTTTAATTAAAGAATGAGCATATACTATATGTAAGTCGTCAACTAAACACTGACGAATAAACATACCGAGTATTCACCAAAAATAATGCAGAGAACAACACTCACTTCTACCATGGCATCAACATCCCCTTGTAGCAGTCCACCTTCTTTCAACTTCTGAAGCATGACCCTGGAAGAAAGACGGCGTTTTTGATCAGTGCAGTCAAATTTTAGCTAATTAGAGTTATTTAGTAGAGGATAATGAACAGGAATTAAATGAGCCATTTGACACACGACGGTGTTAATTACACAAGCAGTTGAGCCAAAAAATCAACCATTTGGACCCAAACAGAGAAATCGTTCACCACTTAAGCATCCCCATAAAAAAAGCTGTGGTACTTATTAAAACTACGTCGAGAAATCGTTCACCACTTAAGACTCCCCATAAAAAAGCTGTGGTACTTCTTAAAACTACGTCGAGAAATCGTTCAGAAGAGAGCATGGAAATTATGTACCTGTAGCTCAAAGCATGCATGTCGTCCCACTTGACACCCGGCTTGACGGCGTTGAAGACAGCAAGATTGGCCGCCAACACGGCGTTGTATATGAACTTTTGGTCCTCTGTGAACTTGCCATTTGCAGGGAAGGAGCAAGTGATGTCTGCTGAATAGCAGTAATACTCGGCACCCATGTCGAACAAGCAAATGTCCCCGTCGCGGATCTGCCATAAATTAAATTAAAGTTGTCCTTGGATTAAAACTAAGAAACTAGAAGAAATACAAAACTGAACGAAGAGAACATTTTTAGCATCTAAATATAAATTTGTACAATTTTGTGTCTTCGACCCACTGTACACGTAAACAGTTTTTTTTCACACTCATGTACATAAAGTATACTTCAACACAAGCTCTAAAGCTCGCCACAACCCAGCGCATTTCAAATTTCTCTCGATCTCACTATTCACAGCTCCATACGACCAACGTATCAAAAAACCCTATTTTTTCTATTATGTTTGTGTCTGCCATTAATAATCTCAGAATTATTTGTATTTCTGTTAGATCGATCACTTCGTTTCCGGAAAATGGTTAATTTCTTCCCATAGCGACACCGGAATCCGGAATTAAATCTCTTATCCCCTTACTTTCTCCTTTGGATGGACCAGTGCCTAGGTAGAAAGAAACCCACTAAGCTTATGTACATTTATCGCTATTTACTCCAATGAGTACAGACGTCAACTAAATAACTCGTGCTTTTACCTCTCACCTTGTATTCAACATGTATGGTTTCGTTACATAACTAAGGAACAAGCCCACCTGTGATTAAACACAATAAATAATCTCATTCTCTATTGCATCACAGGCTCAAATACGCACATAAAAATTTTCCGTTCCATCCATTCACGAATCTACTCGATTTATAAATCGCAATACGAGTGACATCACATGTTTATTAACAATGCCGTCACACATTTTTCCAACAATAAAATACCTAGGAGCAGTCTTTCTCCCTTTGCTAACAGCCTTTCACACACCGTAAGCATCTGATGCACATGACCACTAAAACGAATTAAGGAGATAGCGAACGCTATGTGCCTATTTATGACGCACTATCCTCTTCCCGTAGTCCACTTGCGAGAGAAGTATAACTAAAAATAAATGAGAGTGTAACTCATTATGAACCTATACATATTATGAACATGAGTGGTCATCTGTCACGTGACATGAAGCCCTAATTCTGACATTACAAGTCTTCAGAATCAGAAATACATGCATGCTTGCCACATTTACAGTGACTCAAGTGCAACAAGTTCACATAGCCCCGACAACTCACGACACAGTCGTTGGGAGCGCCAGCATGACCGTAGTGCAACACTGCACTGCTCACTCCACCACCACAGATGTTCGTGTAACCCTGGTGCCGGCATCCTCCCTGGTAGTAAGAGTGGTGCTGGAACACAGACTCCAACTGGTACTCCCGCATTCCTGCAAGAACCGTCTTCAATAATTACAGTGTTACTTCCTTCCTATAAAGCTGGGTAAAGACGTCGATAAGTGTTCGTTGTTGATGTACATTTTTAAACGTTTCAACAAATACCAAACAAAAGTGGTTTTTGGGGATAAAATATCAAACAAGTATACTGAGTGGACTACACCTACAAGATTATGTTCAATTCTGAATTTTCAGTGGCTCGTGATGGTCATCATATATACACATATGATCCACCAGTCTTGACTCACACAGCACCTTCGAAGATGGTTAATGTTATTCTTACGATAAAAAAATCTACAGCATCTAAAGGCGGGGAGAACAATATGCTCAGTTAAAATCTATTCGGTAGGAATCATTAAATAATATTGTTACATCATATTCCAATACATTATTTCACATATTTCACACATTAGTGACCTGGTCTGATATGCTTCATGACGGCACAGTGAGCGGCAGATGAAGTCTCGATCGCGTACTTCATGATCTCAATCTCGGCCTGAGATTTGGTGACACGTCTGCAACGTTACACGAATTACTAAGACATTTGTAATCAAAAATACTAGCAAACTCGTGCGTACATAAATTCACAATATGAATTAAATTAGAAGTACTCTGTGATAGAAAGTGGTTGAACTTCAGTAATACGGATAACCGAACAATAAAGAAATATGAAAAAAATGGTCATAATGTAGGTTCTCTGAGTGAATTACTTGTGAATAAATGCGTCACAGAAAATTCAATAAAGTCAATTCGACCAATTCAAGTCCCTCCAATATTTGCATGCAGAATAAGTGCAGGAAACTCTAAAACATTTCATCTGTGGAAGAACATAAAGAGGACCTCCAAAATTTCAATTTGACTTCTAATTTGATACTTAAAAAGTAACCGAGGCTGGCTTGATATCAAGTCCTATTACGAGTACATACTAAAATGTAGCAATCCCTGAGTCAGAAGTGCAACCTATTTATTAGGTTGTTACAAAATTAATGGCCGCTCGAAGACCAACGCATGCTTCTGAAATCGTCCATTATTTCTATAACAACCTAATAGTTTAATAACTGCTCCACTACTCAACACTTACAAGCAGCACTATACTCACAATTTCATGAAATAGACATCACAACCTGTAAACATACCAGGTCGTATCATAAGTACTCTTTTCCCAATTCCATAATCAGGATATTAGTATCATTATTTCAACTTTTATCATGCAAATAATCTCTACCTTTGTTAAAAGTCTCCCTCCGTCAGCCTTTGATCCATCTTTTACAGAGTTCTTTGTTTTTGAGTCAAAAACAAGTTTCGTTTTATTATCGACTTCATCTGCAGAATACAAAGTGTTTACTCAGAGGTAGAGTCACTCCAGAAAAGATGCAAATGCAATGGAATAACAGAGCAGAAGGGCGGATGGGGGCATTATTTCGTAACCTTATGTCTGAATGTGGCATTCATTTACTTGAGCTGCATATGAATGCAATTTTCTTGGTGAAATTTATAAAGCTGAAGCTAGATTCTTATAGCTCTCGTGGAAACTTCACATTGTTGATAATACAATTCAGCTGCAATGGTCTTCCCTCATTTTCTACCGGATATTCAACAGAATTTTCTTCAGGGGGAGTCCTCCAAACGAGCAGGAATTATGTTACGAACTGACAATTACTCGTTCTCTCTCGGAGGACAAGCAGTAAGCATTCGCTTACAGTAACTTCTCTAGAGACTTACAGTTCCGAAAGCTCCGTGTGCAGAATGTTGCTGTTTACAGCAAACCTGGCAAGGAGATAATAAATTATTTGTTATAGGAATTCGTCTAGCGAGTATGAAGTGAACATGATTCATAACAGGTAAGGCGGAGAGTAATTTTCAGTTCCATGAATTAAATCTCAAGAGTCTGAAAATTATTACTATTTTGTTGAAGAAGAAGAAATTACCTTGCAAGACCTGCAAAAAATTTCAGACAAAACATTGTCTTTGAAAACTCGCCGCCATGTTGAAGCATTTTTCTTCTAATTTTCGTTCTACTCTTCTCTTTAATAAAAAAGATATAACCTAAACAGAAGTTTGGACACTGAAAACCTAGAACTATTCAATTTCCCAATTTCTGAAATGCTGGCAGGTGGTCCCAAGTCATATAATCATCCCTAATTCTTAGATTTTTGTCCAGTTTATGAATAATACTTGAAACTTACCATTAAAAACAAACTTATATTTACACGTGTTTAGCGTTAGAAGGGCTAAAACTTCTAGGTCTACCAATACAATGACATAGCAAATGGGATATATTCTAGTGCATAAATCAACACAAAGTTCCCTTCTTTAATGACTATCCACGAAGTTTTACGGTGACAGAAAAAGTACGACCTTCCTAAGAAACCCGGACCTGTGATTATCAAATATGCCACTTTGAGACTCTCCACATCACACGCTGTGACCAATTCAACAATTGAGCATCATGTGCTAAGCCCCACTGAGGGTACACATGATTTGAGCATCATCTGCTAAGCCCCACTGAGGGTACACATGATTTGAGCATCGTGTGCTAAGCCCCACTGAGGGTACACATGATTTGAGCATCATGTGCTAAGCCCCACTGAGGGTACACATGATTTGAGTATCATGTGCTAAGCCCCACTGAGGGTACACATGATTTGAGCATCATGTGCTAAGCCCCACTGAGGATGCACATGATTTGAGCATCATGTGCTAAGCCCCACTAAGAGCAGAGCACAAAAGTATCGGTCACACATACTTGTCGATGCCTTCGAAGTGGGCAGGGCGCGTGGTGAGGCCGCTGTCGCTATTCTCACCAACCTGCAACACGTGAGTCAGCCTAAGTTGTTAAGGCACTGGAACAGTTGTCACGTCAAACAGAGTACTTGAATGAACTCACGAAAATGCAGCCGCCATAAATAAATCATTCAAGAAGTAGCGTTTACCATTTAAATAGAGGATCCACTACCTAAATGTACATAGTGCGAAGTATTTAGATGTTGAACTAAGCATTTGAGCTGACTTGTACCACAAATATAAAGAGAAATTTAAGTAAAATTCATTACATAACTTAGGGGACAACCTTAAGCCCATGCTGTGTCGTCAAATCTTAATGGAAGCACAATACGAATTGTCCACGCATTCATGCGACTCACATAGTTGAATGAAACACAGAATATTGAAAAGAAACATGAAACTCAGACTGCTCAGTTAACGCTGCTCAGTTAACGCTCCTCAGTTAACGCTACTCACCAGCGTCAGCAGGACGGTCGGTTTAATCTCAGCCAAGACTTTCGGGAGCTGCACAACAAGATAAAGTCAATCCATTGCTAGTAATAACCAGGATATCATACAGAGTTCCAGCTAAACATAATAATAATTATTATCATAGTGCACAGTACAACACAAGACTTGTATAAATTGTTACCTATTTTAATCGGTAATATATTATTAAGAGTGAATGATCTATCTTTCATCATTTATCGATCCATATAAACAAAGCATTCACAGTCTTTCGACGTCCGCTCATGGTCCTCCAAGCCGAAGGCTTGTGGCCCCCTTGGGGGCCATGGGAACCAGGCTGAGAAACGCTGTCTTAACTGCTTTGTAAGCAAATCAAATTCAGAACGCCCCAGAGATTGTGCTTCAGAGTTTACATCTATAATTCAGTTATCAGTAGCTTTCACTGGTAAGATCATTTCGTGTATTAACGTGCTAATTTCTTATTACCAAAAATCAGCTTCCCTTTTATATGTGAAGAATAATATATTTTGCTAAAGCGATTCTTGGATGAGATAGAAGTCGATCACTGTACGACATAGGCTTATAGTGGACGTCATTCACTCGAGTGAAACTCAAGCAGAGTAACTAGACTCCACTGTAACAAATCTGCTATCGTTCCTACATGCCCAGTGAATGGAGATGTGTGTGCAGTGAATGTAGACGCGTGTGCAGTGAATGTAGACGTGTGTCCAGTGAATGTAGACGTGTGTCCAGTGAATGTAGACGTGTGTCCAGTGAATGTAGACGTGTGTCCAGTGAATGTAGACGCGTGTGCAATGAATGTAGACGTGTGTCCAGTGAATATAGACGTGTGTCCAGTGAATGTAGACGCG
>VCRD01001156.1:117571-127618 GCA_006783055.1 Trinorchestia longiramus | reverse complement strand
GACGTGTGTGCAGTGAATGTAGACGCGTGTCCAGTGAATGTAGACGCGTGTCCAGTGAATATAGACGCGTGTGCAATGAATGTAGACGCGTGTGCAGTGAATGTAGACGCGTGTGCAATGAATGTATAATAGATGCGTGTGAAGTGAAAGTAGAAGCAAGGGCAGGGCTGACCTCGTCAACATAATGCACGCTGTCAACCGCATAACGCGTCTTGAAGTCATGAGGAGGGATGATGCGCCCCATCACCACGGCGTAGACCTCAGGCAGCTGGGGGCAGAAGAGCGTGGTCTTGCCGCTGTCACTCTCGATGACGCCGTACCAACCGGGCTCCAGCACCCCAAACAGCCAATGGAAGAACGACTCCTGTAGGCATTTCAACATTTCAATGACAGGGATAGGGATTGGAGTTTTAAATTATGTATTTATACTGATACCCGTACACGGATGTCTCTTTTGAAGGGTATTCAGAAATTAGTTCATATTCATATGAACCACAATTTCTGCAATCAGGCGCATTTGGATAACTCGTTTTTGCCACCAGTCTCATTTCAATAACTCGTTCAGTGATAAGATGGAACATTTTATTCCCACGAGTCATTCTGCAAGCAAGCATACTGAGCGTTTTCCTACCAAGCGCCCACTAAAACTACAACACACAAGGCTGAAATATTTCAACATAAGACAGAATAACAAAAACAAAAAACGAAACACCAATTTCTACATGAGGAAATAACGACACCCTGCAGTAAATGAACATGACCAAGGCTTTCACCCTACTATCTCACCTGCCTGAAGACCCATGAACAGTCAGTGGCGTCTCTGTGGAGTTCATCACCTCCCTGCAGGAAGACAACGCTCTTCTCCTTCAGCACCTCCGTCTGGCGCAGCTCGGCGAGCCGCTGCACGAGGCGGGAGCGGTTATGGGCGTGGTGGGACATGGGCACCCGCAACGTATGCTCGCCCATGTCGAAGTGGGCGGCGCCATCGCTGTAGCGGGGTGCCGACACTTCTCTGTAGGAGAGGCAGGTGGGCTAATCAGGTTATTAGTTAGGGACTCTCCTGTGCTTGCAATTAACAATGCTTAAACATATATTGAGTGCGGTACTTTGAAAAACGGCAACTTTTTCTCCTCTTTGACAGTAGTAAGAGTTGATCATATAGGAAAGTTAAAGCCACATTCGGATCTACTGTGCGTATTACTGACACAACAGCACGCAAGACACGAATTACAGTCTCCAGCACACGATATGAGTAATGAATTAGCTTCCTTTAATTTCACACTTTAAACGCTATGAAAATGACGCACATGATTTTTTGAATCGAATATACTAAATACGACATGAATATAGCATCACACACACAGTATACACATGGATCTTTGAACAACACACATTAAAGAACACGTGAATAACAGGGTCACACGCACACACCACTCATTTTAAATTACATGTATTAAACTAGACATGAATAACAACATCACACACACACAAGATGAGTGTAGCTGATTGAACAGCACAAAGAAAATAAGACGTACACTAGTCCCAATAAATTTAATAGGAATACACGAACAAAATCATACCTCTTGACGCCAGGAGCCATTTTACGAGTGATTAGAGCAGCTTCAAAGTTAAACAAACATCGACTTGATAACCTAAACGCTACTGATAGCATCCGCTGATAGTCACTCTGTAATGGAAGACATCGACATTGATCACAATATAATACAAGGAATTATCGGTCAAAGATAGGAAATCATTCTGCCTCGGCAAAGAAATAAACTAAGACAAAATTCGAAGGGAAATGTGACGGCGGTAGCAAACCAGCATTATTATTATTATTATTATTATTATAATTATTATTATAATTATTATTATTATTATTATATTCCTAGTTTAATAGCAAAACAGCAACACTAACTTAAGCCCTCCAGAGTTAGATCACGTCTATCACGTTAACGTTTCTGAACACGATCGTATGATAGTGGGAGAAAGATAAAAGTTAGAAAATTGCTAGTATAATTGTATACCCTAGGAAACACGATCATAATAATTCATGTAAAGAATATAGAGAGAAGAATCCAATATGTCTAAATCTGTTCA
Source organism: Trinorchestia longiramus (assembly GCA_006783055.1). Lineage (NCBI taxonomy): Eukaryota > Metazoa > Arthropoda > Malacostraca > Amphipoda > Talitridae > Trinorchestia > Trinorchestia longiramus. The sequence continues at coordinate 125,518 of VCRD01001156.1, read as the reverse complement.
TAACATGGAAAGTCTATTAAAAAATGAATTCTGTTAAAAAAATACGACGTTCAAGACCAATAATCAGCAGACAATTGAAATATGTTCAGGGCATGTTTCACTAAGGTACGTAAGACCAATTTAATTATATCATTCAAAATACGTGAAATTTTATTTCATACAGGATCACTTAAAACACGCTAGTAAGGATCTGTATACAAACATATTGACGTAATTGTGGGTGACTACAATAACGCTCTGCCGAGCAGTTGGTTGCCACCATCCTCTTCAAAAGGAACCTTCACACCCTGATCACAGCAGCAACTCTCTTACATAAGCGTGTCGGACGAGGTCACAAGCAGGAGAATGGAGTCGTGGCTAGTGCGCAACCGCAATGTAATGGAAGACAACCGCTCTAATTACAGTAGAACTGCCATGCACTCGGTGGGCCGACGACAGCAACAGAAATACGATTGCACAATAATAATGTATCACTTATTTAAAGAAGAGCGGTTCGCTGTTGATATTATTTCACATCCTACTAACTATGTCCCTAACTATCCTACTAACTATGTCCCTAACCATCCTACTAACTATGTCCCTAACTCCTTAAGGTTAATGTATGATTGAGATAAATGCTCGTGACATAAACGCCTGTGCGTGAGTGACATGTGTGCACACGACTAAATTGACTTACGTGGTTAAGGTGTACGTGCATGACTGATGGATTTACTTTTAGACGGCATGGGACTTCGGTATTGAACCAAGAATGGGCCAAACGGCTCGTTCCTATTGCCTTATTCTACTCTATTCTATTCTATTCACTGTTAAGACATGACTGATCTGAGAGAGTAAATGAATCTCGGTCTTGAATAATTAAGAACTGTCAGGAGTTTTTAAACGAACATCCATACTGCAGTTAGTTTTTCGTATAAATTAACACTTAAATTAATAATAAGAAATATTTTCATTAAAGTAGGGGAAGGAATAGCGCAATATTTCACCCACAAGTAAGAAAACCATTTCATCTCAGATGATTGAGAGCTTCTTATCAGCATTAAGGGAAGATAAAAGGTTCTAAATTGGAAATTTTCACGGACCAGCTCAACGAGGATGTGAATAAGAGCTAAGTCTAACTGTTACCTTTAAGCTAAATTTGCCAAAGGCTTCCAAAATAGGATGTGCCACACGAAGTACAATTTCTGGCCAGACGAGTCACTTATGACAAGAAATCGACATAGCTCAACAACTAACTTTTTCGAGGCAATGGCTACAACATAAAAATGAGATGTGTCTATCTTTTTGAGGCAATATACACAAATGTAGAAACATTTCTGCAGAACATCTGCGTTTCATCTCCTCCATTTCTTATGTAGTGATGGTAAATTTCTTTTCAAGTTTCGCGTCTGTTGAAACATCTGAAACTTCGTATTTTACATTTAAAACCCAATGAAGAATTTATCAGCACAATGAATGAATTACTAGCGTGAATATTCTCTCCTTAATGCCACAGACGAGTGGAACTACAGTTAAATATTTCAATACGATCACTCAAGTCAATCAGCACAAGAAATGCAGGTTAGAAATTCACGGTACACAACTGAAGGAGGTGGGAGCACCAGACCAACCACTGGAACACCACAAACACGGTGAAGGTCAGCAGTAGCGGTACCTGATGATGTGTGCACAACCGCCAGTGTGTTGCCGCCGTCCTGCAACAACTGTAGCAAATCGCTCTCCTTCAGTCATCCATTCACAGCCGCACAACAACCTCATCGACCATTGTGTTGCTTCTTTACAGATAATTTAACAGTAAATCCGACTGTCGACACTTCGTGTACCGATAGAGGAAAAGAGGGCTGGCATCGAAATTGGTTAAAATTTTATATTGGACAATGATCTGAGTTGTGTTCTAAGCAATAAGTTTATTTATAAGTATTCATCACTGTCAGTGTATTGGTGACAATAAAAGTTCCATTTATCTGGCAAATTCCCAGTATCAGTTATTGTCCAATGGGAGTTAGACAGTGAACTTTCACTTTGATTTTTGGTACAACCTTGGTATTTAAATCTTGGATGTACTTTTTGCATTTTATTCATCAATCCACAGCCTAGTCATCCTCACACCCACAAACTTACCTCCTCCTGTTCTATTACCTCTTGATCTTAGTGCTTTTGTGCTCTATTTTCTGATATTAAAAACCACATCAACACTCAACTCTAATGATTCTGTCACCCAGCCATCCATTCTTTTTCTATTCTCTTAGTTGGAAATAATCAATTTTGTCACCTCAGAGTTTATCCTAAATACATAGGTTTAACTGAACTAACTTGAGCCTGAAATACAAACATGAATAGCAAATGTGACCCATAATCTTCATAACTTATTCCAACTTTTTGCATACTTCTTCGTCATGAACTTCAATTATAATTTTATATGTGCTTGCTGATAACCTAAGTCCTCCAGCTGATACTCAAACACATAACAATCATTCAGAACTATTCATACCCTTTTCATTTGTCAACCTCATTGGATTACAAATGAAGCCTGCAAAGATTTAATTAGAGAGAGTGATGTACATATGGTATATTTCTCACAAGGTAAGTAGGTTTGCTCTCATTCATGCTCACATTAAAATATTTTTAATTTCAATTTTCAAACTGCCAAATCTCAAAGATGGTTCAACTGACACACAAATGAAAAATATTTTGTTTGAAATCACTCTTTTCATTCTCTTTGTTTAACAACAGAACACTTTAAATATTCTCATTTTATGGCTATGGCAGCAGTTGTTAGTGGACCAGCTATGAAATAATTTGCAGCACAAAATGACAAACTTTCATACATAATACCCTTCTTCTTTGTGCACATACATATTAGGTTACTTTATGCAAAGTCAGTTAGAGACTAGCAAAGTTTCCCCCTAATTTAAAATAACTGGTGATTAATTTTATTTTCAAGACAAAAACAAAATAAAGAGAGTAAACAAGTGCAGAGACATTAGGATATGTAACTTTTCCAATATATACTTGTACAAGAAGCTTTAACTATTGCCAGCATGATGAGTAAGATAAAAATAAATTAAAATCTATTGCATGAGCATTTTTTGGTAAATTTGAAGTCCAATATCACAAAAAAAATCAAAACCTGTACAAAAGAAAGCATCTTCCTCTTCACAAGTTATACACAAGACAGTGAGTTGACACAAGCATGTCTGACACCTAAATAAATTATTAAAAGCATCATATCACAAGGCTACAGCTTTTATTTCTGTGAGAATTATGAATTACCAAAGTAACCAAATGAAGTACCAAACACTTTTCAATAAATTATAGATTCATTTTTAGAGAATTTTAACTAAATACCATAAATGATGACTTTCAAAATTTAGGTAGAAGTTAACTGCAGCCCATGAGCTGACTCAGATCAACAAGATTATTTCATTTGGCTCTTCATTGCATTGAATTATACAAATATAGAATAGAATAGAATAAGGCAATAGGAACAAGCCATATATAATATATATATAATGGCCATCTTTGTTTTTTAAATAGTCACTGAATAATGTTGAACAGATTGGCTGTACCTAACATGCTTATTATTTTTTTTAGTTATCTAACAAGCTGTGTAAAACTTTTAGTGATACTGAGCTACAAGCCAGCCATCACTTTGCTGATGATAACAAGCCATTACTAATTCATTATGACAATTAATGACAGTTAATTAATCAATTTTTATTATGGATCTCAAATTTATTCAAAATGTTTCCTCTATAGACCCACTGTGCTGACATTTGCTGCAATGTGTCTGCCAAAAAATAGATATATATTTTTCCAAATAAATACAAGTTTAAACTTTTTATAAATTGTTTATACTAAAGCAGAATTACTACTAAAACTCAAGATAACTGCAGGAAATTTGTTAAACAAATTGTAAAATTCTATTTCAAATGTTAGCCAACCTACAGAGTTTGGCATACATAAAAGTTCAAGTGGCCTAGGTTTAACTCAAAAAGAAATATAAATAAAGAAAATTTACTTCAAATTGTGAATGCAGTACACATACATTGCACCAGTACAAATACAATGCCTGATTACTGTCCCAAATTTTCAATAATTAGCAACTTCTCAGACACACTCATTGAAGATACTAAAACTTGCAATACTTCCAAGTCTCAGTGACACACATGGTACTTTAAAGGATACAAAACAAACCGTGAAAATCACTTTTTGCAAGTAATCTTGTACATACAATAGAAATAAAATTTTGAAATAAAAACAACTAGATAACAAGCAAAAAAACGCATACTTTAATTACCCAACTAACCAGATATTGTGTGAAATTTTCCTGAAACGCAGTTTAATGTTATGATAAAATGTTTAGTAGATTTGAACACAACATTGTTGCACATAAGTTTGGATGCATAATATTGTTGTCTATCAACCTACCTAACGGAAAAGCTTACACCTTTTGTGAAGATGTAGTTGAACTAGAAACTTCGTCCAACTAAGTCTCTTGGGGAAACATCAGAGTACGTCAAACGGTACCCTCCGTAACGATCTCCATCTTCAACTTTTGAGTTATCACCTATTATCGCTTATCAGGGCTTCATCAGTTTGGCTGATTACTTGTACCCACATTCAGCCTCTCAGACGAGAAATGAAGGACAGAGGTTATGAGGTAACTTTGAATAAAAAGTAGCAGGGGCAGTAGCAAAACACTGACATTTTTACAGGAATTTGGAACAGTATGAAAATTTTCAAGCAGCAATTTATACCTAAATGAGTTGCATCAAAACTGTATCAATGAAATGATGTTTTACGAATTTCAAGACAAACTAAGCAAGCAATTGAATACCATAAATTAATATTCACCCGTTTTAGTAAGAAAATAGTCGCACAGAATGAACGAATATTTTTTACAAGTATTTTTTTACAGTCAACACCGGCTTTACGCGAAAACAAGGTCCCGCTAAATGGGAAATGTCATAAAACGGGCGTCGCGCAACACAGGCCACATAGGCGCACGCCGAGGCAGTAACAGTAAGACCGGTGCTTGCAAGATGGAAGGTTTGGGTTCGTTGAAAACCGATGCTGCTTTTAAAGCGATTCAAGAATATTACAACAAAAATGGCAAATCACTTAACATTCCTCAGATGTTCAATGACGACCCTGAACGATACAAGAAACTAAGGTAAGTTGTAATTTAGCATATTTGACATTCACTGCAAGCGGACGTTTACTGATCAGCTGATTAGAAAATTATTTACCGCTGCAGGTATTATGTTCTGCTGCCGGTAGTAAGTTTTGCATAAAGATCGACTACAAATATTACGATTAAAGAGTGGGGAAGGTATTCGTCATGTGATATTCGAGGGTTATTTAGAAACAATTAGTTTGACCTTCGATGACCTTCAAATTTGCAGGTGTGTGCGATTTTGTTATGCTGTTGCCTACGTTTGCTTTCCGTCAGTTGCTTAACCTACTGGTTCAAAAATCCAATAGCTAATCTATTTAGACTCTGAGATGTTTTTTACTGATTATTTTTCCGGCCTTTTAAAAGTGCGAAACTGGAATTACTACGTGTTATGCATAATTTCCACGGCTCGTTTAATATTAAGATATCGCCTTCAATTTTGTTATGCGTTTCCAAATTGAAAGTTAACATCATGGTCTCGTGGTTATAAAAAACAAAATTTAAATGTATGGTTTAGATTTTAATGAATGTCTGATATTAAGCAATTCATTAATATTATGGTATTGTGAATGTAAAACACGAAGTTTGGATGTATGATTCGAATTTTAACAATGGTTTGGTGTCGACAGTGCCGTCGTCGACACCCCTTCAGATGGTCCAATTCTTCTAGACTACAGCAAGAACCGCATCAATGAAGAAGGCATTAAGCTGCTGCTCGACTTGGTATGTTACTACCTACGAACGCGTTACGTTGTAGAATTTATTATCTTTGGTTTCGTTTTTCTTAAAGATGCTTCAATCCTACCTCCTTTTTCGCTTTAATTTTTATTCATACTAATTTGTTAAATTAGTAGACAATGTTAACGTATGTGATTTATGGAACTGGATATCTTTTTATATTTTTAAAGACGATCGTAGCTGCTTGGCTTTTATATCTCACACACCATAAAATTCTTCATGGGAGAGTAAGAAATTTATAGAGTGAAGCATAAAACTCACAACCCTCATCTCAAATAGTAATGTTAACCATTTACGTAATGAGGATGGTTAAAATAATAAACTTTACAGGTTTCTGATTAAATTGTGAAAGAAATGGTGTTGACCTACATTTCTGGAACATCCTGCTGACGCAATATTTTTTGATCTTTCCAGAATTACTCCAGCTGGGTTCATGTTTAAGCCTCAGGACGTAATAGAGGCAGTTGAAATGAACGTCTAAATGTGTTATCTAATCTTCTGTCCGTTTAAGTAACTCATGTCATGATACTTACTGAGTGTAGAGTGAATAGTTCTATTCCTTTTAACTGTTAAAGACGTGCTACAAAACGGAGTAAGTAAAAATTGAATTGGGTTAATCAGCTAGTGCAACTTGCTGGAGATTTTGGTATTCGTTTTAAATCCCCTCAACCACTAGTAGGGAACTGACTTTCAATATATAACTTAAGTTATTGCTTATTGATCAGTAGAACGAGCAATAATACTTTATAACATAGAGGAGACGTTTGAAAATTGCTTTATTATAACAGGCACGGAGCAGGAAGGTGCCAGAAGCACGAGATGCCATGTTCACCGGCGCACCCATTAATTTCACGGAGAGCCGCTCTGTGCTGCACGTTGCACTCAGAAACAGAAGCAACAAGCCCATTGTTGTTGGGGGGGATGACGTCATGCCTGGAGTCAACGCTGTTCTCAAACATATGAAGGAGTTCTGTGAACAAGTAAGTACCCGTCTTCATCTCATACAATGCTCCAGGTATTTGTTCTTATGATTGTATTTAATCTAAGTAGACTTGTTTGTGTGAGAGAGAAATGATTTATGAAGGTAAATGAAAACGTATTTTCAATAAAGTGCTTGATGTTCACCGCATTGGATTTTAAAATGAATTCGAACATGGCATCTTTACGCTACTTACACATAGAACGGAAAGAGGATAGGGGTTTCTGAATTGGGGCTGTTAAACATTTTTATTCATGGAAATACTGTAGCCGATAATATCACCTTATGTGGACGGGGCTATTGACTCTAGGATGTCTAAGATGCAAAAATAAAAGATAAATGTTCAACTCTTTATTCTAAGTAGTTATACAATATAGTATCACACAGAGAAGTATAAATCAACAGTTCATAGTATCAGGTTTTCACTTTTTAACGCTAATATCTTAATACGTTTGTTGCGATGCGACCCACCGGTGGGTCACTCAGGTTAGGTTCTGTAATTTTTTCAAAGCTTTCTAGTGACTGTATGTACAAAGTAAAGATTTGCACCAGCTAGGCAATCGCAACATACGTGTTAAGACAAGTGGTGGTGATTCCAGCGACTTGAGGTAGAGGCTCATAGGGGCGCTAGACGACCTAGTTAACATGTATCTTTTGCCTTGAGATACGAGTCGTGCTGAGCTCAGTTTCATGCTGACACAGCACTTGTGTTTTATGGCATGGTCAGGGTTTAAAAGTTAAATAGTTTCCCCTGTCAACAACTTTGACTTAGCCACACTTCCGATGTAGAGGAAAGATGTCATTGTTTGCCTCACACGCATGAAGCAGTCTGTGTGTGATATGGTTTCCTTGTGCTCAATTATGTTCATAGTTTGGATACGAAGCGAACAACCTACAGGTGGTGGACAAAATAATGGAAACACCTAATATTTTACCATCATAATCTTAGAACATAATTTAAACAATCAAAACTTGGCATATGTTCCTATTTTCTTTATAATAATTTTGTTATTCGGTATATTGATGTAAAATGTATGTTATTTTTCTGTTTTCA
>VCRD01001156.1:92557-117442 GCA_006783055.1 Trinorchestia longiramus | reverse complement strand
GGTTTAAAAGTTAAATAGTTTCCCCTGTCAACAACTTTGACTTAGCCACACTTCCGATGTAGAGGAAAGATGTCATTGTTTGCCTCACACGCATGAAGCAGTCTGTGTGTGATATGGTTTCCTTGTGCTCAATTATGTTCATAGTTTGGATACGAAGCGAACAACCTAGGTCGCTTTTATCTTTACACTGTTAACAACATGCGAAAAGAAATCATTTTTCATGCATGATCAACTCCTTTGAAACCATTACAAAAACTGTAATTCTTGGTCCTATCTTTTGGCTTCTGGAGTTCACGAAGACCGTTTACCACACAATTCTCATACTCTCAAGCACCTGTTATGCATTGTGACTAGTTTTATTTAGACCGTTTAATATACAATTATATTTATTTAGCATTGCTTGCGCCTCATGAGTGTACTTGTACAGGTGATCTCTGGCTCGTGGAAGGGGTACACCGACAAGGCAATCACAGATGTGGTCAACATTGGCATAGGAGGGTCTGACCTGGGCCCTCTGATGGTCACTGAGGCCCTCAAGCCCTTCGCTAAGGGGCCCAGGGTGCACTTCATATCCAACATCGACGGCTCTCACCTCGCCAACACCGTCAAGGTGGGCCGTACAGGGGCACCTTGAGAGGGACTTCTCACTCTCATCTTGTCTCTCTAATTTGTGTGTGTGGGTGGCTTGCAGATTGTTTTTGACTGCGGTTGTAAGTTCTCGCGTAGATGTGTAATTCAGGATGGTTCTGTTCAATAGTGAAATTCTGTCAGAATTTGTGTGGGGCGTCTCGGCATATCAATTTACAGCACAGATTATACGAGGTGAAACAAAAAAAAGTTAACCGACATTTTTATATTACTTATTGGCATCTAGAATACCAATTGCGTGCATAAGAAAGTATTTTCTCGATGGATAGATAGAAAAACGGATTCTAGGTACCAATAGACGATAATCAAATTTCAGTTAACTTTTTTGTCACTCTTTTCATGTCATCAGGTATTGACAGTTTTCTATTGAGTAAATTGCGTCTTAAGTATCTAGATCTGGTTCTTTATTTTTGAAACGTAATGTTTGTATGGTTTTCAGCTGCTGAACCCAGAGACAACTCTGTTCATCATCGCCTCGAAGACGTTCACCACTCAGGAAACCCTCACCAATGCAGCGTCTGCCAAGACTTGGTTCCTGGAGGCCGCTAAAGACGTCAGTAGCTGTTCCCAGAATGCAATTTTCAGGTCGCTTGCACCATAACAAATGAAGTGTCATGAGCTGATGCTGTATCTCAGATCGGGTGCTTTTGTCAATGTTTATATTGTTGAGTGCATGTGGATGTTTTCTTTCATCGAAGAAGCAGTTTTGTGGTGTACAAATGTGTATAATTATGCACACCTATATACTGGGTTATGAAGCAGGAAAAGCAGAAGTACATGTGCAGCTTTCCTATCTTTTCCACTTAAGCGCATTTCTGTGCCTCATTGAGCATAATCAGTCTACTGGAAGTGAGGGAAAATAAAAGTATGGAAAGATAGACGGAGATTACTTCAGGTCAGTGTCTCATGAACGCTTTAGCCGTACTAGTACATGAATCTATGTAAACAAAATCATCAGTATTTGCATGTAATTTTTGTTGTGTAATTTTTATGATGGCCATGACAAATTTTGTAATCATACTTCTGTTAGAGACTCTATTAAAGTAGCCTCTGTCTAAAAGCTGACTGCAGTTTCTTGTATTGTGTGCAGAAATCGTTGGTTGCGAAGCACTTCGTGGCGCTGTCAACGAATGCAGCCAAAGTGAAGGACTTCGGCATCGATGAGGCGAACATGTTTGGCTTCTGGGACTGGGTAGGAGGCCGCTACTCCCTGTGGTCAGCCATCGGATTGTCCATCGCCCTCAATGTAGGCTTCGATAACTTCGAGAAGCTTCTCGAGGGTGCCCACTTCATGGACCAGCATTTCTGCTCCGCTCCTCTCGAGCAAAATGTGAGCTCTTTTACTCTTGTAAAACTCTTGTTTTACTCCTGTACGACAAGTAATTTCATTATTGCAAGAAGTACATCTGATTGTCGTTGTAAGTTACAAGGTATGCCTGGGGTGATTGTTCAAAACATTGATATACATATTAACGATATCGTAAAGAGGTTCTTCATATGCTGCACCAAGTACCTCTTTGGAAATCTCTTGCTAGTGGAAAGGGTACTCGGACTTTTACGAGTTTCAATAAGTAATTGACACAGTTTTAAGAAAAATTGGTTAGTATTTTTCAACCCTACACCAGTACGGTTAACCCTCCAATACTGCACTAGAAATCAAATGAACTCTTTCGTTGTGTTGAGCCTTGGCCGCTTCGAACTATGTTCCAGTTGCCGGTATTGCTGGCAGTGCTGGGCATTTGGTACAACAACTTCTACGGAGCTGAGACTCACGCTCTACTGCCCTACGACCAACACCTACACCGCTTTGCTGCCTACTTCCAGCAAGGCGATATGGAGAGTAACGGCAAGTAAGTTATCTCCACAGTAAATTGGAAGATTGTATTTAAATCGGGTATTTGTGTTACCTTTGGGTTTTGTGAGCGTAAACGTTGTATAAAAGTATGTTTCATCAAACTATCTTGAATGCATTGATAAACTTCTACTCTCAGCTTGTTTGTTCTCGTATCGGCAATGGGTGGCTGTCATAGTTATTAATTGTATATTTATATACTATTTTGACAACAAAATGGTGATGTTTGGGTTCTATTACGTAAAAATAAATTGATTTTAGGTAGCATCTATGTTCAAGTGTGAAATATCTGACCTTCATAGTTTTAGCTAGCAAAAAGGATTAACATTAAGAAATATTCTCTCCATTAAATTTTTCTTACGCCTGCATAAAGGGATCCATCACGTGTGCATGATTCAGTGCATCACCTGGTGTTGCTTCATGTGAACTGACACGCCGAGATGCTCTAATTAGAACAGAATAAGGCCATAGAAACGAGAATTACATTGCGTCTAGTGGTCGTCAGTGCGTAACGAGCATGTATCACGTGCAGGTACGTGACCAGGAGTGGGGCTTCTGTGGACTACAACACAGGCCCCATCGTGTGGGGAGAACCAGGTACCAATGGCCAGCACGCTTTCTACCAGCTCATTCACCAGGGCACCAGACTGGTTCCCGCTGACTTCATCGCCAGTGCTGTGTCTCACAACCCCATCGCAGACAACCTTCACCACAAGGTGCTTACCTTATTTTCCCAGTACACTTCCAGATGTACTCCAGGGATTGGGTTTTCATGAATCTAGCTCTGAATGATTTTGTTGCGCTGCCTGTACAATTTGGTGTTTTATCTACTTGGTGTTTTATGTACTGGATGAGGGAGGTATTTGTTTTTGAAAGAAGTAGACTGTAGAGAATTTTGAGTTCTCTAGCTTTTCAGGTTCTTCTGTTATTTTAATCCAGACGATCTTGACTTCTACGACTCTGTGACGAATGGAAAACTTCGCAATTAAAGGTTCACAGAAGCACACTAGTGAACCCCTGTGCGTAAAGGAATTTTCAACATTTTACTTATTCATTTTACTGCATTGAATATATTCAGTCTTTCTTCCGAGCTATTAGGATCCTTACAACAGGGGTTTCCTAACTTAATCCCCCCACAAGTCTCCACGTTTTCTAGACGGAATCTTAACTAGAATTAAACTGTAATACCTTCAGTATTACTTGTTAAAAAGGTTAAGTTTTTTAGTGAATATTGTAATGATAAACATCTCTCACCCTCCTCGGGATACACTCAAAGGCCCACTAGTGTTTATGTAACCTCTGCTGTGCCACGATATATGTACTCGCTCTATTCAATTGTGTAGATCTAGCGTTTGCATTGGATCATGCTAATAGATGACCACGCACAAAGCGTTGTATGAGATGTTTTGTCTGCTATTCCTTAATTATTGCAACCATTTATTAAGGCCTGGACCAGTGGGTGCATTACGACTTGAGTCATGTTCAGATGTGAGGTTCGAGTTGTGATGAAAGTTTATTAATCCTATTGGGGTTTCGAATTATTTCGATGTGGAATAGTGAAATTTTACATTGATCATGATAGCTTTGAAAATATCTTTCGGAGGACCCTGCACAAAAGTTAATTCCTTAGTATTTCGTATGTAAAATTATACATCAACAGTATACTGAACATCTGATAGGACAGTAAGTTACCATAATAATGTTCTTAAAGATAGACAGGCACTGCAGCGTCATAGGTAATTAAGTTGATGCCGAATTGTCTCGCTTAAATGAAGTCACGTGACGTTGGGTAGGTTCAGTTCCAGGTGCACTTGTTCTATAAACCTAAAGCTAAACAAGGTAATGTCACTGGCTGTCGACTTCGTGATTTGACCAAGTAATTTTGTACAAAAAAAATTTCTCTTGCCATAATCATACACATTTTATGTTGGCTTATGTAATGCTTCACTGGCATACCATAAAAAAAAAATTGTGAAAATGCAGCAACGCTCAGTTGCCAGTCGTTGATGCTAAGCTGTTTATCTCAAGCAGATGTGTACGTTGCAGAGCGTCTTGCTCACACTGATGAGTGTTTGTGTTGCAGCTGCTGCTTGCCAATTTCCTTGCCCAAACTGAAGCATTGATGAAAGGCAAGAGCTCTGACGAGGCTCGTGCTGAACTCCAGGCTTCAGGCATGGAGAAGGAGAAACTTGAGAAAATCCTGCCCCATAAGGTAACGTGTGAAATACTATAGAGTATAAGGAATGTATAGTAGTTGAAATTTTAATTGATATTTGAATAATGTTATGTTCAAAGTAGTTTTCTTGTTTATCACGTCTGAATAACGAAAAACTTTCCTCACTCACTGAAAGTTTGCTTACAGCACGTGTATGTTGATATAAATGCATCCTTAATAAGAGTGCACTTAACTACTGCCAAATAAATGAGCGATAGAATGCATCCTGCCTGGAGGCCAGTTCAGAAACCAATCTAGTGCAGAGTTCACTGAACTGCATTTCCTAGTTGCGTAGCTTAACCCTTTCGGTCCTGACGGCATCTCTGGTAGCCGCAGTCATTTTTCGCCTATTAAGATGCAGAGCAACACGTGTGTCTGTGCAAACGCTGATAGGGCAGTGCAAGCTACAGTTTGATCAGGACAATGCAGTGACCGTAAAACATCACAAAGCATCTTATTTTAAATTTGATGATAAATATGTTGAAAAGGTTTTGATATTTGCATCATAGTACCGAAAGGGTTAAATGCTCGCAATTTCCTTCTTTCCAAGGAGAAGTTGTTTGCGAGAGATTGTTCTAGAATTAGTCACTAGTGGTTCCTCATATATTCACAAGAGTTCTTTTTTCTACATGTATTATGTGTTTCTGCATGTATTCACTAGCACTAAGTTGTGGCTCTATTTCAGTTTTATTCTGTCATCTTTTGGAGCTAGTTTCACTTAGACGAAACACATTGCAAACGTGACACTTTACGCAGAGAAACTACTCTTTCTGAAAGCAGGGTTTTCTTATTTTGCCCTGAAGTTTGAGCTTAAAACGTATAATACCGTTTTTAAACATATTTATAAGTGTGAAAACTCACTGCATGCTCGAGCGCCATATACTTCATTATTTAAATCCTCCTGTCAAAATTTAAAGCCAAGACCTAGATCCGTAAGTGCCTTATGTCTAGAGCTGATTACATTTCAATGACTCGAGTACTGAGATAAGGACAGAAAGATATTGCATGGCAGGTGTTTGAGGGGAACCGACCTACGAACTCCATCGTGCTGAAGCAGCTCACGCCCTTCACACTGGGGGCTCTCATCGCCATGTATGAACACAAGATCTTCACGCAGGGCGTCATCTGGGATATCAACTCCTACGACCAGTGGGGGTGAGTGCTACAAGTTCAATATTGTATTTTTCACAATATTTAACTCGTATGTTAACTTTATTGTGTTTTTCACAATATTTAACTCGTATTTTAACTTTATTGTGTTTTTTACAATATTTAACTCGTATTTTAACTTTATTGTGTTTTTCACAATATTTAACTCGTATTTTAACTTTATTGTGTTTTTCACAATATTTAACTCGTATTTTAACTTTATTGTGTTTTTCACAATATTTAACTCGTATTTTAACTTTATTGTGTTTTTCACAATATTTAACTCGTATTTAACTTTATTGTATTTTTCACAATATTTAACTCGTATTTTAACTTTATTGTGTTTTTCACAATATTTAACTTGTATTTTCACTGTCTTTCACAATAGTTAACTTGTATTTAACTTTGTTTTTCACAATATTCAACTTGTATTTTAACTTTGTGTTTTTTACAATAGTTAACTTGTATTTTAGCTTAATTGTTTTTCACAATATTCATCTTGTATTTTAGCTTTGTTTTTCACAATATTTAACTTGTATTTTAACTTCAATGTTTTATTTCGAAGAATCTTCCCAGAATTTTTATTGAAGTGTTGCGGAGTGTCTATTATATTCTCGCTTTGTTTCTATTTCAATGCCCTGATATGTGCCTTTGGGACGTTCCTTTTTTCTAGTGTTTACGATATATACTTATTTTAGTGGCGTACTGTTAAATATTTTTCAGCACTTTTCGTTCATTTTGTAATTTTTTTAAATACATGTATCTTATGGAATGTTTTCTCCATCACTCCTCTATCCATATTCAACTTAAATTGCGTGTTTTTTTGAGCAATGAAAAATTCTTGTAAAAGTCGCCTAAAAGCAAAATTTTCTCTATGACATAGCTCCACTATTTAGGAACGTGTTATCTGTAACGTGAAGTGTAGTGTTCAATCCCCATAAAAACTCACCTGTTTTCTCATTAACATCATGCAAGGCCTTTGGATTTCTTTGGCTAAAAAAGATTTTTGCCTAGTGGTTCTTGTTGTTCACTGCTTTAAAGAAGTTGCTGCACTCAATGGAAAAGTCTTAAAACTGTTCTGTTCTTATTGCATCCTTCATAAGTTTGATAGTCATGAGTTGTAGGCGATGGTCTAATGCATTCTCAGGCTTTGCAGACGATCTTCATACCTTCACGCTGCTTATTTAAATGCTGTTTATTTAAATGCTGTTTGTCGAGCAGTGTCGAGTTGGGCAAGCAGTTGGCGAAGGCTATCGAGCCAGAACTGCAGGACAAAACTCCGGTAACTTCGCACGATTCTTCAACGAATGGCCTCATCAACTTCATCAAGCAGTTCCTCTAGAGGGTCATTTCTGTGCAGTGATTTGAAACAAGTGAGCCTGTGTCTTGTTTATCGTGTATATCCATTAGGGGTTTAATTCTCAGATTGGCTACGCAGTAGTTACAAGGTGGGACTAGTGCAATAAACTTCGGGTTTTGGTATCAATTTGCAGCAGCACTAGGGCCTTAATAAGATTAACAGCGGTTTGTCACACTGTTCCTTCAGTTATGTCACGTGGGTGTGGACGCAAACGAGAAGCACAAATTGGAATGAGTTTCTATCATTCTTCTCGAGAGACGTCGCTTGTCTTGAAGGCTTGTAACAATTGAACTCTAGTTCACAGTAACTTAGAATTTGTGCTGATGTTTCCAGCAGGTCAGGTGAGTGTAACCTTTAGAAATTGGTGACGGTATTCGTAACTGAATGAATAATTTTGACGTTCTAATGAAGGAACAGTCAATTCAATTGTTTTTCTCTACTGGTTAGTACTTCTCCCTTATTGCGATAAAAAGCTGTTGCACACGAGTGAATTATGCTCTAAAAAACTGTAAAGGTATTTCTTATCAATTGTGTGTAACAAAACCTTATCAGGGGTGATAGAACCTCTCATTTAAGTCTGCATGATCTCTAGTTTGAGCAATGAAATAATCGTTCGTAGATACAGTGGGCGTTGAAATTGGTGTTAAATTAGTTTGATTTTAGATATCAGATAGAAATAAATTTTCGTATGATTAAAAGAATTGGAAACAGAGCCGCTAATTACTACTTAAGAAAGTTGTAGAAATTTCTGGTAATCTGTGGTGACTGAAACTAGTATCTATTTTAGATGGCTTTTTGCAATATGAAAAGCTGCCCCAATTAAAACAGGTAGGGCTTCACCAGAGATTTATTCTCATGGCAAAATTTCTGCTTAGCTGATAGCGTGTCTAGTCCTTGTTGTGCTGTCATTGCTTTCAATAGTGATAGTATTTGTGGGAGTTCAACGGTGTTGAATCTATGTCTTTGTGAAGACTTCTCAAGTTAAAAGCTTCGAATATTTAAAATATTGTATGTAAAAGAAATACCAAATTATAGTTTGATTCGGCCCCCCCTTTCATCTCCTTACGTTCTCTAATATGATCTCGTGGAATAGATGATTAATATATTTGTCAACGATAAAGCTTCATAACTGGGCAATTATCACAGTGATAGTCTGTATACTTGGCTCGATTGGACAAAATTTTGTTTTCGTTGGCACTGCCCGCTACAGACTATATAAGGAAATCTATGCAAAAGTGAACCGAGAAAATAATCTATGAAACGTTCAAATATGCGCGTGTAAGATGTCAATTGCTGTGTCGTTTTTATGTATGAGAGGACAAGGCTTCATCTAGACATACTAGGTCCATTTACATACATGTACTAGACCCATATACATACATGTACTTGACCCGTATAGATTCCTGCGAAAACTATCATTGATTTCCTCAACGATCAGCTTGTGACATCACTGACCAGCGCTGGTTCTGCAAGGCCCAATGACGAGAGCAGACTTTAACATTCCCTGATACCAGTTTTGAAGTTTTGAAATACGTTGATAAAGGTGCTAACTCCTCAGAATACACTGAATGGCACTTGCGTGTAGCATAATTCCCTATGGGTAAATTGTATGTGCACATTTCAGGATCTCGACGAGGCCGATCACAACGTTAGTTTTGAAAACATCACACTGAGTAAATTACTTATTGCATGATTGACCAATGTTAGATCTATTGCTCATAGTAAATGCTCCGTGTATCCGCTCCCTCGTCATAATTCATCACTTAACTACAAATTCAGAAGAAAACTTGAAGAACTGGGGAATAAAATAAATGTCTGTAATCTCATTTTACTCAGGACGCAAGATAGTGAGTTGCACTGTGCATTCATCATGCATGTCGTCACAAAGCAAACACACCCTGTACAAGCAACTGGAGTAGAAACACTATACGTTTTAGAATTATGTATTGCTATAGTACTGCTACAGTAAGAACAAACTACACGTGCAGCTATACAAAGCCCAACAGTAAAATATTGGTAAAATATGCACTGAAACCACTATTTCGGTTCGAATTGAACACTACATTCAAATTAACAATTAAAGTTCAGGTTCCAGTGCTCCTCAACATGAAAATTGGATTCACACACTGTTTGCGCGTTGTTAATGTTATCCGTAGATAGCATGCCTCTCTGACCGTGATTGTTGGTCCTTTCAATATTCTAGTAGTCTTATTGATATATTATAATAATGAGCCTCTTCTCATCATTGTATCAATAGAAAAGATGCAAAAATTAATTCACTCAATGCCCACCAGTGATACTATGAGGAAAGCTCACGTTTGCTTGTAACGGTGATGCTGCTTTGACATCATCGTTCTTAATAATGCATGCCAAACAACTCCACCGTATCGTCACTCTTAGCACTCTTCATATAATTCATGTGAACAAACACTTCAGTCATTGTCACTATTTTCATTCAAAAGAAAATCTAACCTTTTTTAAACAATATATACAGTCATACGAATTATTTAGTCCATTCTAAAAGTTATTCGACGAGCCTCCAGTTTTTCCTACTGACTAGACACCACGGTAGACTATGCCGTGCAGCTTCTCCGCGTGGTCCTCCATAGCCTGCCACGCTTCACAGTGTCGGCCCAAGAACTCAGGTATGGCTTGACTGCCATGGAATGCGCCTGCAACACAATTTTTTTAACATTTTCTTGTCACCGAAATTTAGGGCTGTTGCAAGACGAGTTGCTCTTGCACGAGTCTTGTAAAAAATAATTGACGAGTAATTAATCATTGTCAAATGATTTAATTGATATACCTTCAAATCAGCAGTGTTGACTTCAGTATTTAATTTTTTTTAATGTTTCGTCAGAGAAACTATTTAGTGAAGTGTTTCTGAAAAGAAACATTTATTGGGTGGTAAGAAGAAAATGTAGAATGAACAGTGAGAGAAAGTTATACTCGAACTACACATTTTATGGGAACACTGACATATTTTAGTTAGGATAATACAAGGTGTTGCCAGTCATAGATCCCAATTCTAGAAAATTTGTACTCGATCTGCGTAACAAAGAAATAAAATAAAACCAAGAAATAAGAGATATTCGATCGATCGCAACAAATAGAAGGTAGATCAAAAACAAGGGAACATGATATCCACAGCAATTGTGAACGTCTAAACCAAGGACATATACAGGGTGTCTCAAAAAAATGTACTCACACTTCGAATGACGAGATCCTTTATTTATGAACATACAGTGAAATAGAATAGCTTCGAATACAGAAGACAAATGTGATTAAAGAATCATGTTCGCAAATGTTCGAATTGATGACCATTATTCTAGACAACGCTGATAAATGTACACCAAGTACATTTTTTTGAGACACCCTGTAATTATTACACAGAGTTAAACCCCAGAAATTGACGCACCTGCGATCGCTCCTGCCATCGAAGCTATGGTGTCAGTGTCACCGCCCAGGCTAATCGCGAACAGAATCGACCTTAGGAATCCACTGTCACTCTGGTGGAATTAAACAAAGAAACTGCAAAGGCATTCAAAGTGGCTATAGCATACTACATTCGTATCATAATAGCATGTTCTGTAGGGTTTTTGTTGGTTCACTACAAGCCATAGCTAGGCTTCCAAGACGCATAATGTGAGGGAAAAATAATTGGGTAATTGCTCAAACTTGATCTTGAGACGCGTCGAAATTTTGGTAGAAACTCAATGTCGGCACGCATGCAATTTGGGGTGCTCAGAAGTGCCTAAGAAATTACAGTGACCATTGTGAGTTTGAAGAGCTTCACTGACTGTTACTTTCATGTGGTGTTACTCATATTATCGTGCTTAGTATTTTCTCTGATATGGGTTGCATAAGTATCTTTCTTTACTGGAATTTATATGAAAATGGCACAGTCACGATTGTATTTACCTTTCTGTTAAATAAATCGTTATTTTAAGCTACTCATCTGCAGCAACTAAAATTAAGCAATGTGAACATATAAGCATTTTCCCTTGCGTCTAACAACCTTAAGAGCGTGACTTGAAACACGTACATGACTATTGAGGTTAACATGTCAGTCATTTGACCAGAAGTAATTTAGTAAATTAAAACGATATTCTCATATTAGTCCATACAGGAACACGGAATAACAAAAACCAAATTCAAACGTAAAAACCTCGATGCCGTCGATTGGTTGCAGTGCTCTGAGGAAGGCATAGATGGCAGTGGGCACAGAACGGATAGCACTGATGTCGTTGCCGAGTGTTTCTTTAATTTCACCCCTGCTGACGTCATCACCACGTCCGAGCAGGTCTTGTAACACACGCAGCTTGTGCACGAACCCCTTCCTGCTTTCACTCTCAGGGCTATCCCTGAAACATGACAAAGCCTTCAATAAAATAATTTAACTGGCAGTTCAAATTCTGCACATCTAATACTAGCTTACACAATCGAGGCTATCTAAGCGCTCTCAAAAAGTATTCTCAGAGTAAGCATGGCTTCTTATATTAGACTTAAAACAAGCCTCAAACAGTAACTAATGCTTCAAATTTTCGAGTTGGAAGCGATTTTTAACTTCGGATTTTGGTCAGGAGTTGAAAAATGAAACTGATGATACCAAAGTTTATAAAATGCATGCTCTCGCTACTAAACACTCGGACCAAAGTATCATCAACTATGCAAATACTGATTCGATTTCTTCTAATTTTCTGTGTGACGATTGCAACACCTTCAAAGACTCTGTTGTCAGAACTGCCACTCTCGCCTTGTTTTGTTAAATCACTTAACTCACAGCACAGGCATCCACCTAGCCACCAGTATCCACCTACAGTTTACACCACACACTTCACAAGCACACACATCTGCTGCAGCTCTCATGGCTCTCACTTCCGCTCCATTTCTTCACTTTCGATACTTTTTAGAGGCCTATGAAAGGAGGCCTTCAATCACGCCTGCTATTTTTGTTCTTTCTCATAAGATTCAATGCCCGCATTATCAACACTTGAAATACTCAAAATCACTTTTTTCACTCTTCAGAAATTACATTGAATTTAAGAATACTCACTCAGTGTCTTCTATTTGTGGGTTCTGCAGTTTTGTGAACACTGAAATGAGACCATCCACATATTTCTTAGAGTCGAAGGATGAAGAGTCAGCAAGAAGGGCATCTCTCACTGCCAAGCACTGTGAAGATGAAAGCAAATTTCAGAAATCAAATAATAAATAGTGATATCTTAATGCCCTCAGTATTTTGAGGATAAAAATCATAAAATATACAGCTTAATTTACACACATTCATGACATGTTGCAGAACAGGGAAATAAAAACAACTGCCTCTAAATTTCACATGGTGGCCAGCCACTCAAACATGCTAGACTTTATGGACAATAGGTTTCTCATTGAACCAATTTTTAGTGACATTGATTACTTTATTTTAAGCCACCCACCTATAAACATAGAAACATATATATATTATCACCAACAAAGGAATAAGTAAGTAAATAAAAGTTCATAGCAGTTAATCATAAATGATCAAAACATTTTACAAAATAAACCATTCCTAATTTTGTTATAGCATTCGAGTTGTGAGGGAAATACAGGATGCAGTTCATCCACAGTCTACTATAGAACAAAATTCCTCCCATACTTGTAGAATAGCTCCATTGTAGCCCAGAGGATTTGCATGTGTCAGGAGGGCAGAGTTACGTGCCATGTTGGTCATTTCTTCCACGTTGGAGCGGACGGTAAACAGGGCAATTGGAGCAACACGCATAGACCCTGCCAATAAAGTTATAGGTTTAATCAAAATTGCAATTTACATAATTATTGCCACACAAATTTATTCAGTAAAAGTTAGTGTATTGTCCAATGAGAACCGGTTTACATTACCATGAACATAAATTGACTTTATTAAATACACACTATCAGCAGGAGGCTACAAATATTTGTAGTTACTAACTAGACAAAAACAACATTGCATACAAGAAAGTAAAATAATTGCAACTTATACCTTTTACCTAAAAAAACATCAAAAATTTCAAAGCAGGTTTTTAATTGCAATGTCAGGTTGCAGGTTGAATACAAAGAAAACTCTTTGTAAACTAATTGGGCTGGGAACTGTTGTATCTGCTGCATTGAATTGGATAGCTTAAACTAGTGCACAATAAACTAGTGCACACTAGTGCACAATACCTCCATTGCCATATGAGCCAGTGCCATCAAACTGAACAGCTGCAGGAGCCCACACATCCTTGAAGTTTGTGGCTTTGAGTGTAGCAAATACTTTCACAACGTTTTCTCCATAGCCCCTTCGTGGAGCCTTGTAATATTCCCCCACAAATCTGAAATTAGATCAAGAAATGATAAACAAATGGACTGAAAAGTTCTAAAAAAAATGCACAATTTTTTATCATGCTATTTTCACAGCTAATAAAATGAGAATTACTTACTTTTTAGCCATGTCAACTTCATCAAATTTCTTTTTCTTAATGAGAGATTGAGCAACAGCTAGAGTCATGGCAGAGTCATCAGTGTAGGCCTTGTATGGGACTGCAATAATAGAGCATGATCAATATGCTGTAGTAAATGATCACTATAAATGTTTCATTTATTAAACAAACACTATACCAATGTCAAGCAACACATTACCTCAGTTTGACAAATTTTAAATTATTTTGCAGAAAATAAATGCTCAAATGTAAGACAAAAAGACAATTACTAGATGTACATAATAGAATGAAATATTGCAATCATAAGCTTATACTTGGCAACAATAATTTCCATTTGTGCTGTTATTCATTTTGTTTTTTATTTGTGCATGATATGCATGAGTAATGTTTTGAAGTCATCAATAGTGCAGGTGTTGGTAGCAGATTTAAAAATAAAACATATCCATTCAAATATTATAAATAGACAATTCACAACTATAATTTACAAATAACTTATTTAGGCACCAACAAAAACAAAATTGAATACAGTTACCTGTAAATAGTGTTACCTTTGGTAGTTGGATCAGCAAGTTTGTTGATGTAGTTGTTGAGTACACTGAGAGCCACACTGTAGTCCATTTCAAAAGGTGCCCCTAGGCAGTCCCCCGCCAATGCTCCCAGGAGGCAACCACGAAACCTGCCTAGCATGTCAGCAACTCCTGCCATGGTGCTTACTTTTTGTTGTATAAGGAAATTTCACTGAAATCACCTAAAATTTAAAGAGTGAGTGCATAGTTATAATGATTTTACAGTAAGAACTGAAAAATATACTTGAGTTAAGTAAATAGAATGGAGTTTAAAAGTAAATAATGCTTTCAGGAATATTAATGCTATAGTTTTGAAATGTGTTCAAGAAATTAATCAAACATAGTATGATATAAACTTACAAAAACAAAGCTGGCATTAATTCAAGGATAACAATAGCTCTAGTTTTGGTAGAAGTGTGGAACCCTGTAAAAAGCTTCAAATAGGTTTCTCGCAAGTGTAGTGACACTCGGCTCTCTGTTTGAAGTCAAGAAACTGCACCATTCTTGTGAAAATTTGATTTTTTATTGAAAAAAAATCCGTACAACTCGCAGTATTATTTATTTAATCCATTTACTTCAACAGATGCCATACAACAAACGAAAATAGCTAAAATAATGCAATGTGGAAACTGCAAGTGAGCAACAAGGGTATACTTATCAAAGTACGTTTGTACTGGCCCTACTCCAAATATCTAATACAATAGATCAGTCGTGTAATAAATAAGAACCGGTTGCAAGCATTTACTTTGATTAGACTTAGATCGAGGGCCAGCGTTTGGCTGGGGCCTTTGTGATGATAAAAATCCTACAAAAAAAAGTCTTTGTCGGAAGTTCGGAACAAACGGGTTAAGTGAGTGCGGATCTCTGAATCCCCGCTAGAGATCCTCCGACATTCTAACAGTAGACAGGAGCTGGATCAGGTAGAGCATTCTCTTCACTGTGGTTGGGCTCTTATGATGCTCAACTGGACACCAGATAAGTAATTACCCATAGTACAGTAGAGCTGTGTAATTACCATGTGATTATTTACTGTACTGTGTTAATACACATGTCTCACCACTACCGAAGATATTTAAGTTGAAAAGCAGGCCTAGGCGATGTAGCAATCTCTCCAGAAGTTGACGCTGTGCTGCATAGTGGTTACATTCACACTACTATGGTATTTATGATCAAAAACTGTTTATTACCTAAGGACTTTTCCATAGTGCGTCGCTTCCTCGTGCAACACAATATCACCAGGCTCGAATCCCTTCGTCATACTTGATTTCTGCCGAACATTAGATACCCTGTTGTGGCAGTTTTTCAAATTCATCTAGCACTCCTACGAGCTATATCAAGTCGCACTACAAAGAACGGAAACAGTTGCTGGGAGCATCATCATTAGTTTTAAAAAAGTTATCACTAATAATTGAATTAATTCGCAAGGATTACTACCAGTCTTTCTCAATTATTTTGTGGCGTTCTAAATCTTTGATTGGTTTATGTTTTGCTACAAGATTCTGAAAATTTGAAGTGGAATGTTACCCCTCATTTATATTGATTTTATATGTTTATATAGTTGAGACATTGCATCCACATGCAAAAAGTGCAGCGAATTAATATTTTTTAACTATAGTCATTATAATAGTAGTTTATTTATGTATAAAATTAATATAAACCTTCGATCAATAGTCTACAAGGAAAAGGTATTTTGGATTAAAATATACGCTCTTCCTTATTTATCTAACCCTGTAGAGGTGAGTTCATTTAAATTAACTAAAAGCGTTTAACGTAGCTTATGACTAAAATCGAAATGATTGACGCAAATGGGATCAATTTTTATAACGCTGTAACAATATTATTAATAAAAGTAATTCTAGGGCATTCTAGAACCAGCCTGATGTGCGAGTCATACTGAGGGATCTACCTCTAGCGAAATATGTTCCTCAGGGTAAATCCACACACCTTTTTCTAGGACATTTTAACTTTCTTCCTACACAATGACTCATACTTTATCGTATTGAAAATAATCGTCTCAACTCTAATGAACTTCATCGCTATATTGAAATTAAAAAAAGACGCTTGTTATGATTTTATATAATCAAAGGTATTTATATTCCCTATGTTATTGCCAAATCAATAAAACGAATACCTCCATATGTAAATAATTTTGGAATGAATTTACCCTATATTTCATCAGTTAATTACTACATTATACTGGGAAAACTGTTTTTATGTGTTATAAATACTCATTAGAATGAGATCACATGGGAATACGAATAGCAGGTTCATGTGAGTTTTAGGGTAAAATTCTTAATTCTTACAGTATCCTTTTGTTGACGGCCGCTTAGCACGCGTTGACTTATATGCCGGGCTGTTTCACTGCTGTGCTAAGAAATTAATATAACTTGAATAAGTTATTGTCATCAGAGAAGATCAGTACCACATTCAACCAGAAATATGGTAAATGTTTGAATGCGTGTAATTTTAGAATAGTTGATAGATTTTTGTGTCAGATTGAATGCTTTCTTTACAACAGCTTGTGTCGATGTGATTTCTGAATTATAATATAGTGAGATAATGTCTATATTATGTGACCGTCTATATAGGTTATTTCTATTTCATTCCAAATCTGCTCTTTTAATAGGAATACGCTGCAAAATTGATTGCAAACCTTCACAATAATTAAACCAGAAGGTGAAATCCCTTTATTGTAAATATGAAAAAAAATTATTTCAGATTCCAGCTATTTTTTTATTGAGTGATGGCCTAACATTTCTTGATATTAAAGTGGTTACTTATCATCAATGAAAATCAAACTAGAATTTAGTTGTGTTGTTACATGATGAAGAAAGAACTTTACCACACATTTGAAAACATGGAATGTTATACAAGTTCATGTATTAAGTAAGAGTACCAAAACTGGAAGAAATAGCATGATATATCTCATGAATATTAATTGCTGTGTAATAATACAAGCCTGACAGAGGCCATAAACTGGGGGATGCCACTCTGTGGTACATGTAAACTGGGGGATGCCACTCTGTGGTACATGTAAACTGGGGGATGCCACTCTGTGGTACATGTAAACTGGGGGATGCCACTCTGTGGTACATGTAAACTGAGGGATGCCACTCTGTGGTACATGTGTATTTTAGTAGGAATTGAAGACCAAAACAAAGGCCCTGATAGCTGTTGTCCCCTCAAATTTAAGTCAAGTGTTTAGGTCACTAAAACGTCCACCCAAAAAATAATTTTAGGGACGGTAGATGTAACTAGAATTCTATTATAAATATTCTATCTATTGAAATGAGAAAATTTTTTACTTTAAGAATAATTTTTTATTGATATTCATATAGAATCTTCCAAACTTTAAAATTAAGTTGCATTTTTTGGGGCATTTCAATGACTTACTAGTAAATTAATTTTTGGCTAAAAAATGAAAGGAATTATAGTTAGAGATGTGAGTATGCTGATTTAATGTTTCTAGTTAAATACAAAGTTTTTTTTTTTAGCAATTACTGGCTGATTAATTCATATATTAATATTTTACATGGCTGTGATATTTTAATAATATTGTATTTTAATATGACATATTATTATTACTGTCAATACAATTCATAAATATTAACTTTAACTTTAAAATTAAGGGCCAATGGCAGCCTAGGCCTTTGTTACAGCTTTAACTTCCTTCAAAAAACACATAGAACAGAGTGGCATCCCAGAGTTTTTGCCTGAGTGCAAGGCACGTTGAAAATAATTCCTCAAGACTCACCCTTAGTTACTGGAAGAGGCAAATTGTAAACAGAATATCTTGCTATGCAGTTAGTAGCACTCTAATCCAGGTGACTGATTGTTCCAAGTCAATGTCTCATATGCCATATATGTACTAGGACATTCTTTGCATTTACAACAACTTTATTGCATTCTTCATCCAGCCTTATAAGATAGCTCATACCAGAGTTCTCCTTAACACATCTAGCATTCCATTGGTTCTCTCCATACTGCTTATGAACCACACCCATAAAACTTTCTTGCTTGTACTTATACTTACCGCATATAAGACCAGATGCTCAATTGTTTCCTCTACTCCTCTGTTACACTGCATACATAACTTGTTATTCCCCTTATTCCACCTTCATGTGCCCTAATTCACACTTGATGCCTTACACCTGTATGAATTGGATTGATTGTTTGTGATTGGATTGATTGTTTGTAATTGGATGAATTGTTTCTAAATGCTTTAATATATTTGCAGGCTGTGTCACTGAACCCCATCCAGATCATGAAAGCTGAAGCTGAGGAAGAGCGCTCGGAGACAGCTCGACTTTCCTCGTTTGTTGGCGCCATTGCCATCGGAGAGCTTGTTCGGTCCACATTGGGTCCCAGGGGCATGGACAAAATATTGTATGCCATGGGCCGTAATGAAGGTAGCAATGTTTCTTGACATTATAAATTGTTTTCAATACATTCTCTGTAAATGCAAACTGAATTTGCAGATCATGAGTTTCATCTAAAGTATTGGAACTTTTACCATTTAAAATAATGATTGTTGCAGAAATAGATGAAGCAACTAGAAGTGGAACAATATCAAAGTATTTCATATTTCAAGCACATGGCACTATGGAAGGCTGGTTTTTAAATCTAATAGTGTCTATTGTTTTGAGTTTTTTCCCTTTGTTGCAAGCATACAGGCCGGTGTACCAGCCAATGGTGTTCTGAGGGTTGAGATTCTCTACTGAAGAAGTAGTGATAGCGATAACAAATGACTACCGTCACTTTCTAATTTTTGAAATGCAGGAGTGAGACCCTTCTGGTTGAGTGATTCTACCATTTCTTTCTAAAAAGATCAAGCATTTGCTGTTGGGGTGTATATTTTCACTCTGTATTGGTTATAGAAGTTCTTTATTCAGTATTATATTGCAATCATCTAATGTTGCATGCTAGTTCAATCATAGCAAAGCAACATTTAACTCAACCTGCTGTATGTAAGTGATGTCAGCTGCAACCTCTTCATTGCTAACTATAGAAAATTGAAAGTTTTCAGATATACATTTAACTCTGCACACATTTGTGAATTTGTTTTGTACATGTTGTTTGTAGTGAAGTGATGCATGATGCAATGTACTATGGGGGTACAGTATAAATATTGTCCATCTTCACACAACAAATTTACAATGTGAAAAGTTCTTATATTTGTTAAATGTTCATTCTCAACAATGTTCAATTTTCAGTCATAGCCTGCAGAATACAAGTTCCCTCATTTAGTTTGTGCTGTTGCTGTTTGGCATTTGTTTAATTGGCTCATATTACTAATTAATTGGCTCATATTATGCCAGTTAATTTGTCTAATGAAGGAGTTTTAACACTTTGAATATATTTTTCATTAGAGAAAAATTTTGCAGATTCTTGCCAAGATCCTCAAGTTAGGGTTGAAACATCTGTATTATGATTGACTTAAAATGTGTGTTCTAAGATTGTCTTGTTATCCAACTGAAAGATGATATTGTATAACATTATATGTTTGAATATATCAAAGTGAAATTTTCAAGAAAACTTGAAAATTCACGAGAGATTTTTCCTAAATATTATAGTCTCGGTAGTATGTTTCTCTGTTCTTTAATTAATGGTTGCACAATATTGTTTTAGGATTCAGTTCCGATTGTAATTTTTTGTTACTTATTTACATATCTTGGTTAAGAATTAGCCCTGCTAATGACTGTTTTCATAGTTAACAACTCCATTTATTTATCATTCCAGTGTATGCATCAACGAGAATGTGCAGTTTCCCTGTAGAAATGAAACTGCTGCTCTATTAAGATCAGTTATACTCTCCACTTCATTTTGATATGTTGCTGTGCAGGAGAAATTGAAGTTACAAATGATGGAGCCACAATTTTGCGGAATATTGGCGTGGACAATCCTGCTGCCAAGGTTCTGGTCAACATCAGCAAATCTCAGGATGATGAGGTGATTACTTCAGCATAATTAATTTTATTAGTAACATGTTCCTTTTATTTTTATGTAAACATTTCACTTGTAACTGGAAGGTGAGGCCCTCTAGTGTCTAGCCGCATGGACTAGACCTTCTGTCTGCCTTCTCTTGTAAGATTAACAGCTTTTGGGATTTTTGTGTTTTCTGAATCCTAACGAAGGCAAATGCACTCTGTTATCATGGCTCCTCAACGTCAGGTTTAGTAAAGTTGGTGTGTGACTGTAAACTTTTGGATTGATGGAAAAGAAACTATAAATTCATGGCGAATGTGCTCTAATTGTAGTACATCTTTGCCATTTTTGTAGCAGTGTTCTACAGCGTGTTTGTTTCTGTAATATACTATGACATTTTCCCACCCCATGTATATTTTATACTCGTTTTTTCTTTTCATCTCAGCACGGTTATCATTAATAGTATGAATCATATTATCCATTATATAAATTATCAGTCAATAATGCTTAGTTCAATAACAAACATTTCCTATCACAATTTGTGGTCATTCTTGAAAAAAAAACTGGTAGAGATGGCAGCTGATTATCACCATGACCTCACTACACCACGTGATGCAGGTTGGGGATGGCACCACATCTGTAGTGGTGCTGGCCAGCGAGCTGCTGCGTGAGGCAGAGAAACTGGTCAGTGGCAAGCTGCATCCTCAGACCATCATAGCTGGCTACCGCAGGGCTACTGATGTTGCTAGGAAGGCTCTTGACGCAGCTGCCGTCGACCACTCCGCCGATGATGATCGCTTTAGATCTGACCTCATCAAGATCGCCAAGACTACACTCAGCAGTAAAATTCTGTCGCAGCACAAAGATTTCTTTGCGGAGATGTGTGTTGATGCTGTGCTCAGACTCAAGGGGTCTGGCAATTTAGATGCCATCAAAATCATCAAGAAGCAGGGGGCTACTCTATCAGATTCATTCCTGGATCAAGGTGCGTTTCTTTTTCGGCCAGACATTATGTATAATTTCTAGTCCAAGAAGTTTTGACCATCATATGATCATATGTTATGGAGAAAATAGGCTGATTTGTTATTTATGTTACCTTTTTTGCAGGCTTCATTCTTGCAAAGAGTATCGGAGTGCACCAGCCAAAGCGTATTGAGAACGCTAAGATTCTCATCGCAAACACTCCCATGGATACAGATAAAGTCAAAGTCTTTGGGTCGAAAATTTCGGTGGAATCTACTGCTCAAGTGGCAGAGATCGAGCTTGCTGAGAAGGAGAAGATGAAGAGCAAAGTGGAAAAGATTCTCAGTCACAACATTAATGTATTTGTTAACAGGTAACGCATTGGACCTTCATAGAAATTATTGTCAACATAGACTTATGAATTGGGGGTGGCCTTTGCTTTGGGGAGAATTATGTATAACCAATGGAAAATATAGCTTCATCTCTCCAGTATTTCCATTTATGTACGTCAACAATTTGGAAGCTATAGTTCTAATTGGTCTATTTCTGATAAATTTAACATGTAAGATGTTCAAAGAACTAACGTAAATGGGAACCGTTTTAATAGCAAATTTTTCCAGCGAGCAATTTTGAAAAATTCTGTGTGGTTGATGCGGGTCATTGCTCTGTTCAGGCAACTGATCTACAATTACCCCGAGCAACTGTTCGCTGATGCCGGCATCATGGCCATCGAACACACTGACTTCGACGGCATGGAGAGACTTGCTCTTGTCACTGGTGGCGAAATCGTCTCTACTTTTGACAACCCTGAGCTTGTCAAGCTTGGAAAGTGTGATCTCATTGAAGAGGTGAGGTGGAGTAAGATCCCGTGTTTGGAGCTTCTGTTGTTCATTTAACACGTTGACTCCGATTGCCTGATTGGTGTAAACCTTCACTTTGTACGCATAGTCACTAGAAGGACCTGGAAAAATTACAGAACCTAACCTAAGTGGTACACATACGTACCACTTCGGAGTCAACGTGTTAAGTTTGCTTCTAGACAAATGACCTCCAAAATCAAACTAGGAATGGTTTTTTCTACATTGTATAACTGCTGAGATTGCTATTGTTGTGGCTGTGCTAGTTGAACCAGGAATATGGTAATGATTAGATAATTAAATGGCACGTTACCTTTGTAGTGTCAGGGTTTTGAATTGACACCTTTGACTCGATCTAGTCTGCGCCACTGAAGCGCTACAGAACTTGTGTTACTACTACTGCTTGTTTTTAGGCTTTACCGTGCCTTTAACAACCTTGTACTCACTCACAGTGATTAACAAGCAATCGCCAGACCAAATTAACGGTGTTTTTGGTTATTGCAGTTATAGCAACTGGTGATGCCACGAATGTTGCAAGCCTGCTAGAGCGATGTTCTTTCTCCTTAAGAACACTTTAAGTTGCCTATGCTGCTAACACTATGACATGTATTGTCTTGCATCATGATAATATTTTTAGTAATTTCAAACGCAGTTGCCCAAGTATTTACTGCGTGTGTTTTTTGTTCTGGTTGAAATTTATGAATTTATGTCTACTTTTGCCTCTAATTTGTACTCGTATGTGTTTCTGAAGTAATTTATTTCTATTCATCATCAAATTCTAAATCATAGTAGGAGAACGTCATCAGGGCGAACACGTCGTGCTTTTTCTCTCCATCTTGAATGCCATGGGGAACTAGAAGTAGTTAACTCAAGTTCAGGTGTTGAGTCATTTCATTTGCGTGGGACTAACATGGGGAAAATTATGCGAGTTTGCAAGACTGAATTTGTCTCTCCATTGATTTAGGTTTCAGTGTTTTGGGGAGATGGATTATTGAAATGTATTCGTATTACTTTAAAAAAAATTTCATCTCAGGCATTAGTGTTTTCGAACTGCTGCAATTCAGACTCTTTGATTCCATTTGAAGTACAAATCTTAGTCAGTTTCCCCAATGATTAGGAGAAGATGCTTCTTAAATGAGCCTCGACCTCATGCTAAAGCGGGAGAAAATACGGCACATCCTTCTGCTCTATCTTTCACCCTGTAGCGTTCTGGACTTCGTCTCTTACCCACGGTCCTCCACTTGATTGTCTTGCGTGCGTTGTGTTCTCTGTGAACATTATATTTTTGGCTTCAGGTGATGATTGGTGAGGAGCGAATGATCAGGTTCAGCGGTGTAGCGCTTGGTCAGGCGTGTACCATCATCGTGCGTGGAGCAACTCAGCAAATTTTGGATGAAGCAGAACGTTCACTTCACGATGCTCTGTGTGTGCTCACTCAGACTGTCAAGGAGCCCAGGGTTGTTTATGGTGGAGGTCAGTGCCAGCGTATCAAGCAACTTAACATTGGTGTTTTTACAGAAACAAGAGTGTCAAATCAAGTTGTCTTGGTGCTAATTTAATAACTCTAGTTTTTAGATTGTTTCTATTACTCTGAAGCATAGTTAGAGGTATGTGGGTGCTGAAGTTTTGGGTAAATTTGCCAGTGTTGAAGTATCTATTGTCGTTGAAGAAGCACTTGGTCTACTTTCTTGCTGCGACACTCGTTGTTTTTCTCTGTAATTGTGTATCCTTATAATCTTTCTCCTAGTGTACGTTCTTTTTGTCCTGTGACCAGTTGGTCAAAAATATTCTGAACAGGCCTGGTAGAGATCAACTCACTGTAAACACTGTCCTAATGAAGGATTAAACATGGAAGACAACTTATATTTTTTAAGCCATGACTTTTTCCTTTGCTTACAAATTTGGTCGGGCTGTCCTGGAATATTTGTTAGTTTAGGAAAACGTGTGATATTTCATGTAACTCTTGAACTTTATTATAAATATATGATACAGGATGCTGTGAAGTGATAATGAGCCGGGCAATTAGGGAGGCAGCGACTCAAGTTGCAGGCAAAGAAGTGCTTGCCATGGAAGCGTTCGCTCGAGCCCTGGACATGATTCCTACGATCATTGCTGACAATGCAGGGTACGACTCTGCCTACCTTCTGGCCGCCTTGAAAGCTGCTCATGCTAGGGAAGGAGGGTCTTCCTATGGCCTAAACATGGATGCTGGAGTTGTTGGGTGCATGGATGAACTTGGCGTCACGGAAAGTTTCATGGTGGGTTGTCACATGATACAGTTTAACCTCGATAAGACGGACTACCAGGGAGGAAGGGTGGTCCGGATTAGCCGATTGTCCGGAATAACCGATTTGCCTATATATGCACACATAATCACCTTAATAAGGCCTAAATACATAATACATTATACTGTATGCACTATACTGCTGTATACGTCTTGTCTGATATTCTCTGTCACACAATGGGTGATAGAGATATGGAAGAATTCATCTTGAACTTGACACCAACCTTAGGATGCTTAAGGACAAAATTATGTTTGCTGAATTATTAAATTATCATTGGATGTAACAAGAAGACTAGCAAAATGGCTCGCTGACAACATAACCTTTATTAAAATGAGCCATGACTATTTTTTAAGGTTTTACAGAAGTTGAAAAATATGTGTACATATACCATAGCATGTTGCCCTGTTGTCTAAGAGAGAGAAGCTAAAATAAAACTTAGTTACTGGACGTAAGACTTTGCCAATTAGACTCACCTGTCAGGCATGCTGGGCCAGACTCACCTGTCAGGCATGCTGGGCCAGACTCACCTGTCAGGCATGCTGGGCCAGACTCACCTGTCAGGCATGCTGGGCCAGACTCACCTGTCAGGCGTGCTGGGCCAGACTCACCTGTCAGGCGTGCTGGG
>VCRD01001156.1:60491-78929 GCA_006783055.1 Trinorchestia longiramus | reverse complement strand
AGCTTCAAATGAATGTTTCGAATGACGATGTTTCTTCGCAAGGGTCACCACTTTAAAGAACGAGCTGTTTTTTCTGTTATAGTCGTTTCGTGGGGGTTTTTCGAGGGCAGTGATACAATTGGTTCCGTAGATTGCAGATTTATTTATTATCACCATCAAAAACAGAGTGCTCGTTACGAAGGAACTGTGCTCGAACACTGTGCTCGTTACGAAGGAACTCGACAAATGTTGTTCACGCTGTTCAGCTCATATTTCTCGGATACAGGGGGAGTACTGACCGTGTCGAAAAACCTGCCATGGAGCAGCTCATTCTCACGACCGCGCTCTTCCTCGTTACTTTTACGGGCTCCGTCGCCACACAAGCATGCTCTCGTTCTCCTAAACAATGATGCCTATGTTCGTAAATATTGATATTATTTTTATTGTGTTTGTGCATAATCACGTAGTAGCTAGAGAGTTAACTTGGGCTGAAGCAGCTGAGCTCCTTTTTAGAGATCTGAAACAAACACTTGCCTACCTTCACTCACCCCTGCTTCGTTCAGAGCATTTGCTTTTCACTTACTCTCAGACAGCTCAAATTCGGTTGCCGACTCTGCTCTTGAATAAGTCTTTCGTTTCTCGACGTACGTTTATCGCCTTCTCTTGGCAACTTGTGTAACCTACAAATGATGCATTTTTTATGACAGAAAGTTACTGCATGTCATGTCGCTTGTTAGTTTATTTGCTTCGATTCACAATGAATACTTACATAATATGATCGTCCGCAGCGACAGCAATTTGCTTTCTCTCTATAATATATCACGGTAGTTGAATACATCAAAGGCCACAGTAAGATTATTGTCCCCTACTATGTCTCTCTCAGTGTGTACTAAATCTATTTCCGTTTCCTATATTCCAATCAATGTTTGCATAATCTTGCGTCTGCGCAAGCTGACAAAGACACACTAACGTCTTATCAGGAGTGGCTTGTTAATTCACAGATTGCTCTAATTCTAAACTAAGTTAGGCTAAGTTGTACCTTTTGTCAACAGTACTGCCTCATTGATTGCCATTGTGTTCATGTTCCTACAAATATGTCACTTCTGGGTCCTTAGAAATGGTGACTGACAGTATTTTGAATTTAACTCTATTTACGTAAGACTGGTTATTATTCTAGGCATCTTAGACACACCGTTTCTGGTGGGGATACTCCTGTGATTCTTCGGAAACATCGTTATTATTTTAGTATGGTCTAGGAGACTATAAAAAACTAATTTTAGTAATATTTTAAAGTTAATTTTATACATATTTCACGCCGTTTGATACTATTAGTTGAAGGTAAAATTTTTATCGTAGTTATAAGTTCAAATTGTAACTCATCTTGAGAAGACCATGGTCAACCACCAGTCTTAAGGCTACGTGCCCAACAGTCCTATCTTGGCTATTACTCAGTGAACACCGCTTGCATTTGCGTTTCAGTCCTTCTCTCTGACGGATGAGTTTTCGTTTGATAATGTGTTAGGGAGTTTTGCGTTTCACTTACATACCAAATAGTCTTTGAATTTGTCATTTCAGCATAGCCTAGAGGTTCTTCTCTAGGTTTAACAGTTCGTTTAATCCCTCAATAATTTGTGATTGCTTTCGTTAATTCACGTCGCACATTATTTCACAATGCGGCAAGTAATTTGTTTACGTTCTGCAGTGTTCGTATTATATTCATATCGTTTAGATTTGATTTTTGCCACCCAGTCCGTAGTTCAAAATGCATCATTTTGATTTTCCTTTGTGTAACCGGAAGCAATGGTACTAATGAGGCGATACGGAATAAAAAGCCTACTTGTTATTAATGTGATTAATGTGTGTGAAAGAATTGCTTTGCCTACTATTGATTGTACAATGATTGCTTTTATGACGAGTTCTTTGCTCTCTCTCATAATTTACCTAAATCTTGGTTTCTGAAGTACGGTTTTTCTGCATGCTGTTTCACCGTTATTCTCAATTAATACTTCTAAATGACACAAATGCAAGAAGACATGACATGATTGCACTCGGAGGTACCCTAGTCCTACAAGTGAATGAAATCATTTGAAGGTTATCAAATTTTCAATGGCAGTCGTGAGAAGGATAATGAATACACACAGAAAATTTAACACCTATTCTAATGATCACTGACACAGTGATGGAAGTAATTCACCTCATTTTGGTGGATGAATTACAACATGGTACCCTACTAAACAAGTTAATCGCACTCCTAACAGTAGAACAGTTAGGTGCAACACTGAACAATATGATTCAATGGAACCCTCACCTTGAAAATACGAGACTCATCCTACCGCTAATTTCGATTACCTAGTGTAATATTAACCTTAGTACTGGCTATTTACACGGGAGAGTGAACACTGTTGACGAGAGGATGTATAACAAATTGACACTCGCAAATGATACCTTAAATAAAACCCACTATTTTTCCCATCACACGTCAATAGTTTTAATCGCGTTCCCACGAGTGATACAATACTTTGATCCACATTCTGACAGTATCCCCAGCTCCACGAGCCTCCTAGGTATCTTGATATCACACAAATGACCTTCCCTCAATGTACATGTTTAAGAACACGTGTATTCTTTACTTTTGTTCACCAACATGATAATTTTAATTTGATTCCCTCTTAATCACTTTAACATCTGCTCTACCTATGCCCCTAGACCCTAGATATCGCTCTAGGCTACAAATAACCTACATTGTGGCTGAGGTTTTAGCTCGCCCCCTCTCTATGCGTTCGTATCGTTTTTATAGGAGCTTCACTCCTCCCTAGTATCGTTTCCTTTCTCCAATGTCTCTATTTTTTATCCAATAGTATGAAGTAGGTTTCTAAACACCTGTGATCAAATTGACTCCGCCCACTCTGCGATCAAATTGAAAGTTACAGAACAGCGTACTTCTTGAGTCACAAGGTTTATCCAATAAATCTTTCCGTGTTTGACATGTGGTTGCCGTGTAAGCATATTTAGGGAACGAACCATTTCTGGGGTTACCACTTTAGGGTCACGAGTTTAGAGTCACCACTTTAGGGAACGTTATTTTCTGTAGTGATTATTTCGTGAGTGATGTTCTTCCAGGGAAGTGATACGATCGGCTTCGTAGCTTGCAGATTTATTTGTGAACACGATCGCAATTAAAACAGCAATTGGGGCCAAGATCGTAGACCAAAACTGAGAACTTGAAATCAGTAAAACCGAAGCTGGAACTGATACTGAATTGAGACCGAAACTGAAACCTGAAACTGAAACCGAAACCCGTCAGAGAGACTGAAAGCGCGAATGAAATTAATGTACACTGGGTAACGTTTGTGAAGGAACTGACGGGCACTTAGCCTATAGGCTCGTGGTTGACTATGGTGTTCTATAAACGAGAGTTACAATTTGGAGTTGGAACTACGATTGAATTTTTAACTTTAAAATACTAGTTTCAAATGACATGAAACGTATAAAAATTAACTCCAAAAATGTTACTATAATACCTCATATTTTTGTATCAACTCCTTGATCGTTCTAAATTAATTACGATATTTCCGAGTCTCTACACATACACTGCTGACGCTTCAATTCTAGCTGCCCACTTTATCAATTGTTTTAGGCTTTACCCGACGCTCTGTGCGAGCTACAACACATGACACCCTATGAGGGGAGACACACAGTGACGCTTTGTAACACATATGAGATGAAGCACACGCATGCTTCACTACACTAACAAAGATTTTCTTTGTGAAGCAGTGTCGAAGCTGTCTTTAATTAACAGCTAGGTTGTATTACAAAATCTCCAGTGTGGTCACGTTTTCATTCAAAGGATTCAAATAGGGCTTGAAGGATTTGTTCTGCTTTTATTCACGTTACTCCAGGAAAATTTTATTAACCCAATGATGGCATGTTTTTGTTAATAACAATCGGGCCAATAAGTAAATATCACTTTAATTTCGTGTCACTCGTTTCTCTACGTTCGAGTATTTACGACCGGTACACTTAAGATCGACCAGCTAATTTTGATACGGTTTATAAATTACATGGTCTCGCTGGATGGAGCTGCATATCGACATCTCTGTTCGTCTTTCCTGTTAGCCACCAGCTAAATTAAGTACGGTGCTTTAATTAGTTACTTGTCAGTTTCCTTGTAACGGTGTCGTGATATTGAGTCTTGTTGCTAAATTTTGTATATATCATATTTCGAGTTACTTAATTGCTCTTATCAGGATAGGTCTCACTTTGTTTCTGGTCTTGGCCTCAATCTCTGCTCTGATTTTGTCTACCATCGGCAAAAACGATATCGTTCCTAACCTCGGAGTATATTCTACTTATGCTACTAGGTACGAAGTCCGTACTCGTAACGTAGGGCCTCTATATTTCACGAAACGTTAACAACCAACTTAGAAGTATCTAAAAAGAGCACAAATTGGAATTTCACGTACCCCTAAAGAAATACTTCCAGAGAAAATCCTTTATCCTAAATCCACCTCGATATTGACATTGAAATCGCAATTAATATCGGCTTTGATATCGGTATTAATATCGCCATTGATGTAAGTAGAAAATCGTTTTAATTCGCGTACATCATAATGTAAATGTGTTATCCGGTGCATTTCTCCATACCTTCATCAAATCAGATTTAAAGTGAGGATCATTTCTAATAGTTTTAGCCATAAAGTTAAGTAAAGTTAATGGGGCCTACTATGAGCATAAACGACATTTTCTTCGTTTTTACTGTCTCTACAATGACAGTGAGACCAATCAATTGAAATTTGTTGTAAAATCCTGTAAATGACTAATCTGAAAAGGTTGGTCCATGTGTAACATGCTCTGTGAGGAATATTTGCCAACACTACGTCGATATGGAATGTACTCCGTGTATCGAGTAGTGATTTGACCATATGTAACGGAAACAGTTATCATTTGCGTAAATCATCATGGAATAATGCTATGTAATGCAATTCTACATACTGTTTGCAAATCAGATTCCAAATGGGGTAACTCCAAATAGTTTTTATAATAGTGTCAATTGAATTTGAAGGTACCTTATGGGCGCGTCAACGAAGTGTGGTCTTAAGTTTTACGCCCATTTCATGACAGCTAGTCCAATTGCGCGTAATTCGTTGGAAATTCATGTAGGCGCTAATATAAAACTGAAACTCCCTGCTTATATGCTTTGTTGAGCATATTGTCTAAAGCAAAATCGATATGAGAGCTATACAGCTTATAGAATAATATTTATACTCGTACATATGAAACCAAACCGTTCAAATTCATGGTAGTCATCGTTGGAAGGT
This sequence comes from Trinorchestia longiramus, assembly GCA_006783055.1. Taxonomy (NCBI): domain Eukaryota; kingdom Metazoa; phylum Arthropoda; class Malacostraca; order Amphipoda; family Talitridae; genus Trinorchestia; species Trinorchestia longiramus. The sequence goes on along the minus strand of VCRD01001156.1, from coordinate 73,632 downwards.
GTTCTTCAGTGCATCTGAATATAATTTCATAAAAGCAAACCTCAAAAGAGGATTAATCCATATAGTTTTTGCTATAATGTCAATTGAAGTTACAAGTTCCATGTGGAATTTTACGGCACCGGAAGTTTTTCTGAAATTATTTTAGGGGTACGTGGGATTTTGTTCTGCGTGCCCTTTTTAGATAGTTCTAACTTTGACGTCTACGTTTCGTGTAATGTCGAGGCCCTTAGTTACAGGCGCAGACTTCGTATCTTGTAGCATCAGTAAGCTATGCTTCGAGGTCAGAGACAAGATCGTCTTCGCCGATTGTAAATTTATTCATAAACGTCATCAAAATCAGAGCAGAGATTGAGGCCGAGACAGGAATCAAGACTGTGAGCGAGACGAGCCCGAAACTGAAACTGTGACCGAAACGCGAGACAGAGTAACTCAATATAAACACGAAATGTAGCAAAAAGAATCAATACCATATTACCAGGAAACTGACAAATTAATAATTAACGCACGATACTTAATTTAGCTGGCTGCTAAATGGAAATACGAATCGAGATGCCGATATGTAGCTTCTCCCGCGAGATACTGAAATTTGATAACTGTGTCAAAATTGGCTGGACGATCTATAGTGTACTAGTCGTAAATACTTGAACTTGAAGATTCGAGTGACACGAAAGTAAACTATTATTTTTACTGACTTACGCGACAGTTACTAAAAATACTCATTCATTAGATCAATAAATTATCCTGAAGTAACGTGAATCAAAGCACAATTTAAATCATTTGAATGAAAACGTTACTACACTGGAACGAGGTTTCCAATACAACCTAGATGTCAATTACACGTGGCATATGACTTCAAAATTTACCTATAATGGAAATCTACTTTGGTGCACATCGTCATTTTGAACTACGGGCTGCGTGTTAGAAGGTTAGAAAAATCACAGGAGCGTGATTACGCTAACCAGGTTTATTTCAGTGAACACAGTTTTGGTTACAGTAGAGACACCAATGTTTACATTGCAACGGCAGGCGCAAGAATGGGGCCGGAACCAGAGAACGCGCCTAGAAAATGGTTCTATACCACTAGCTGATTCTAAACGCATTCCGTTACAAAAGTATTCATAACAGCGTTACGCAGTAACCTTAAACATACAAGAGTCGAACACATTCAAGGTGGAACATTTAAACATTCAACACTTCATACGATAGGTAATAAAGCGGGATTTCAGGGTTCTCTTTTGCTACGGTAATTAAGCATTATTCTACGTGATGGTCGGATACTGAAGGAGATATCTCAGTGGAGATTATTGCTTCAGGGTTATTTGCAATTACTAGATCTTGAAGACTTTTAGAAGTTTTAGCAACGCAAGTTGGTTCTTGAATCATTTTTGATAGATTCATTCTGTACAACATTTTTGTTAGTTGATTATTTTTCTTAATCTGGTCTACGTTCAAATCGCCGAGAGCATAGAAGAATTTTTTGGTTACTGAAATCGTTCTAGGCGTTTGCGGGATAAACTCTAAGAATGATTGTGAGGATGCAGATGGGTGTCTGTAAACGGTGCTGATAATATGAAAGATATGAACATTTGTGATGTTGTGTGCATTGTTTTGATGTAAATGCACGATCCGTTACCTTTATTGCTTTTCCCGTCGTATCAGTACAATAAGTACACTAGAATATTACAATATGAACTATGAAGTTTTGGATCAAACCATGTTCGAAAATCAGTTAGAATAGTTAAATTATTAACTGAATGTTAGACAGAATTATAATGATCTCTCCTATATTACTGTTTAGTCCAACCATCAGACATCTCGTATCTCTGAGCAAACATTGAATATCTTCATCTTTTATCTTACTTGGAGTGAGCGTATGAGGGAGTAAGGGACCGTCGAGGAACCCAATAGGAGAAAAGGCAATTAAAGGCATAATGAGTTTAATACTTTGTCTTTAGGTATTTGAATATTCTATTAGTTATTGTTTTTTCGTTGTTATTTGCTGCACATGTCTTGACGTCGTATCTTTATCTTTCATCTTACTTGAAGTGAGCACATGAGGGAGTAAGGGACCGTCGAGGAACCCAATAGGAGAAAAGGTAATTAAAGGCATAATGAGTTTAATACTTTGTCTTTAGGCATTTGAATATTCTATCAGTTATTGTTTCTTTGTTACTGTTTGCTGTATACGTCTTGACGTCGAATACTAGCGTACTGACATCTTGTTGGCAGGATGCCGTGACGTACCGAGTTTAAGGGCGTTCAGTTCTCGGTAGTGCATGGGTTGTTTGTAGCCCATCCTGTCCGCAGACAGGATGGCTGGTTTCTTCTTTCTTCGCTCTGCTGTTGGCTGTAAGTTGAGTTCTTCAGGTGATGAGAGTTCTTGGAGATGTTGACTTTGGAAGCGCTTGGTATAGAGACCGTGGAACAGAACGTTTCAGTTTCCTTATATAGGGCGGTTGGCCTTTCCGCTGCTGCCTGAACGAGACCACTCTTTGGTCGACATCGTGCTACCGGTCGTAACGGGGCCTTGCTTCATCACTGAATTAACTTCCGTTGTCTTGTTCGTTCATCGGTCGTTGTAGAACTTCCGCTTGTGACGGAAATCTAGCCTCGTCGCTTTATTCACTTGTAGTGTCAGCCATGCGAATCGCTACAGAATGATAGTAACTGTGGTTGGATGAGGTGGTACACGGTTTTCCAAGATGTTTTCAATTGTGTTGCCGTTGGGGCCAGGTCATTATTGATGAAATAAAATAAAAAAGATGAGTAGAGTGAAAAAACTTACCTACGCGAGTTTAAACGGAACAAGTCGAACAACTCTCTGCGAAACCGTTATAAACAATATAAAATAGCCCTTCGAAAAAATAACGAAACAAAACAAGAGCACTTCCAAAAAGAACTACTAACAGAAAAGAAGAATCCAAAACATACCTTGGAAATCATGAAAAAATACCACAGTATAAAGCTATTGAAGGTGAAGAGGAATTTGAAAATTAATTGTAATCAACCCCTAATTTCAAAACTTTTTTCTCTGAAGCCTGTGCAAATGTCTTGGACGAACTGTCCAAATCTTCTTTACCTAGATCTGTTCATGTTGATCTAGGTCCTGTTCCATTTCAAAATACAAGAAACGCATAGAGACCAAATCCAGATAGTCTGCAAGAAATACATAAGATCTTATACCTGTTGAGGACTACAAAAACTGTTGGACATGACAATATAAACGTTCAATACATCAACGGTAGCTTCAGTGTAGTGCAACAATGTTTCGTTTGATAATACGTCTATTGCTACAAATAAATTTCCTAATCAATGGAAACATTCCAAAATCAAAACGTTACATAAAGCTTGCGACATCAATAGTGCATCAAATTACAGGCCAATTATCCGTTTGCTAGTCTTATCCAAAGTACTAGAAAAAGTAATATCTAATCAATTCTGAACACATACAGACAAATCTAGCTTACTTCGTCAAAATCAGTATGCTTGCAGAAAAAATACCAGCACTCAAGACGATCTACATAACATCACCGGAAAAATATACACAGCTATCTATCAAATTGCTTTTACGATGTCTGACTAGACAACACGATATCACCACCAATGCAAAACAATTTCGGCATTCAACGAGGTTCTATTCTCTGCCCACTTCTGATTTCTATCAATGATTTCCCTTCCATGCCTTCAAACGCAAGAATTTTTATGTATGCAGATGATGTAAAAATTGCAATGACAAGCGGTCCTGCCAAACTACCTCACACGGAAGCAAACGCCGAAAGCCTTTTAAAACAAAAACAAAAACAAACAAAAACGTATATTTCCAATAAAGTTGGTACATAAGAAATGTAACAGCATTGGTTTTTAAAAATGCCTTATCATAAAATCCTTAAGTGGTAGGTATTCTATACATAGTATCATAGATGATAGAACAGCAGTACCTACGGGTATACATAAACATTCACATCACGCAATGAACGTTAAATATACATGGGGAAACAAATGAAACTTCGCTTTTTCAGTGATGACTTAAGAGGTAATCATTGGTGATACATATAAATTCTGACGTGGTAGATATTATACGCATTTTAGGTGGTAAGCGAAATATTTTCTTTAGGTACAGATTAGATTTGACATCATTACATTTAACTGAATTGGATGTTTAACATCCGAGAAATACCGAAAAAGGAAAATTATGAGAGCAAAAATCTAAAACATAAAGTTGTGATTGTTATTAAATTGAAATTGTAATTTCTAATTACTGGTTGACCGTATGGTATGGCTTGCTGATGATCGATTTAATTTAATCATTATTACAGTTATCTGTAATCATCGTGTTTAATATGAACGGGCGTTACATATCAGAGAAAGAGAGTAAAAAAATAAGATATAACAGTGAATGTGTCAAATTTTCAATACTTAGATGTTGATATAGATAAGAAAAGCTGTAGTGGACTAAAGTTCTGAGGTTTCAGTCACTTATTGTAGCAAAGCAATTACTGTCATTGACGGATAAATTTTTTGATTATGTATTCAATAAGTACAAAAATAACGTAAAAATTACATATATATATGTATATATGCATATATATATACATATATATATATATATATATATATATATATATATATATATATATATATATATATATATATATATATATATGTATATATATATATATATATATACATATACATATATACACACACATACACATACCTATACATATGCATACATACATGCACATATCATTTGTATGTACATACACACACATACACATATGCACATATATACATATGTATATACTCGTATACATCTAAATTCCTTGGAAGAAGAATAATCTGAAGAGTAACATTAATTCACATAAAATTCTATTTAGTTTTAGGCAAAACACAATTTATAATCTATCAAATTTTTTTATTTATGCTCTATGAAAAATTAAACCTTTCTAACATGTTAACGTTTATAAGGTTAAAAAAGCACCAATTTATAAGCCTGAAATATAATAGAAACAAAATAAAAGTAAAAAGTAAAAACCATCCCTGTTTTTGATAAAATTAAATTAGTCGATTTGACTCCAGAGCTGAAAACATTCGAAATCATGGTACAACCAAAATGGTCTCAAGCTTAACGCAAGCAAGGCAGTGCATCAATTTTGGTTCCAAGAATACAGTAAAAAGCTACCGAATTTTACTCTAACGTTAAGAATTGACATTATTGAATCAGTAGAAAAGTAAAATGATTGGGTATCTGGTTTGATAAAAACATGTCCTTCACATCCCATGTGGAGAAAACCTGTACCAAAATTAACTGTACATAACATTTCTTCACCACGTTAAGAACATGCTGACGAGAAAACTAGATTATTAGCCATTCGATCCTTAGTGTTATCGCGCTTTGATTACTATGACTTGATCTGGGGAGATATACCTAAAGGTTTTCAAACAGAGCTGCAGAAATCTATGAATGTTATAGCTAAAGTAGTATGCAAAGGAAATTTCAGGAAAAACGATCTTGCAGCCTCTCTCACATGAAAGCTTAAATGGACCCCAATAGAACAATAACTACTCATTCACACTTCAAATATGTATTTTCCTCTCTATATCGCCCTCAAAGTTCTGTCAAAGATGTTAAATTCCTTCTACTCACTACCAAGGGCATAAGACATAATTGAAGTCACGATGTTATCAGGTTTCACTTGTCCGATGTTGGATAGAGAGCTCTTTCAATATCAGGTGCATTGCTTTGGAATGAACTGCACACTCATGTGAAGGAAAACAAGTCACTAATAAATTAAAAAATAAATGTGGCGCACCATTTTCGAATATTAAAGAAGCAAACAAAAGAAGAAAACTTACTAAGTTACCCGGTGTTTCAGAATTAAGGCAACCAGTTTTGCATTTTAAATAAATCATTTGAAATCAATATTTGGTTATTTAAATCTTATTTAAATCTTACATCTTAATTTGAAAGTAGGAAATTAAGCTTTCTATTTCAAGTGTTTAAATTTTAAATTTATTCCATATATATTGGCTGTGGATCGAAATATCGTTACCAAGCTCTACAAAGAAGAGAGTAAGGTATCAATTGCAAAAAAGTTAGAAATGAACCTTATAAGTTGCATCGAAAACCCCCATCGATCCCATCAAGAATTAGCTGCAAAAGCTGGTGCTAGCAAAATTTCAACGTATCGAGTGTCGAAGGAGGATCGGGAAAAAACTATCCAAAATGATGAAACGTCATGAGCCTACTGAACATCATGATGAAAGAATGAGGGCTGAAAGAAGTCGTCACATCTTGAATGTGAAAGCTCAAGGCACGCTTGCAAACTTGGTGTTCACAGATGAGAAAAAAATTACATTCAGCAAGTTGTGAACCATGAGAACGACCGAGTTTGAAGTTTCTCAAGTTCAGTCGGGGGTAGGATTGTTACGAGACGTCAAAATGCACAGTCTGTCGTGGTTTGAGCAGCTGTGACAGCCACAGGAAGATCTCCGCTTGTTTCTGTGCCTTGTGGGATCACACTGAACTCAGAACGGTGCATTTATCTTATTTTGAAGTTAAAGTTGCTACCATGGGATACAGAACATTTTCAGGGTTTACCATGGAATCTTCAACAGGTTAGCTAAAACGTAACCCAAACCTGGATTCAGAGGAACATTCTATCTTTCATAAACAAAGATGTATGGCCAGTAAGGAGCCCCGACCTCAATCCCTTGGACTTTTTTATCTGGTCCATTTTGGAGACAAGGGTCTTAGCTACCTCTCACACTTCTCTCGGCCTCCTCAAAGCAGAACTGCTACGTGAATGGGAAGTAATTCTACAAGAACAGATACGTGGCGCTTGCAATGCATTTGTAAATAGACTCAATGTTGTAGTTCGTAATGAGGGTGGTTACATCGAATAAATGCAACACTGTATCGTTTGCTTATTATTCACTTTTGAGTTTCAACCCTTAAAATCAAATCGCGCATTTAAATTTTCATAAACCTACGAAAAAGTTCGTTGCCCTAATTCTGAAAATATTATGCTATATTCTGAAGTATTATGCATGGGTAAACAAAATTAAACCAAATTTTCTTGGTAACGAAACAAACTTAATACATGTGTCTACCAAGTGTTTGTGTCCCCAACTTCAGTATAAACTGAAGAACGATAAATAATTTTCAAAAGAAATAAACCTAAAATGTCAAACGATCTACCATTTTATAGCTCAAGAATTAAGTTAATAAATTTTTATGAATAGCAAAAATCGGTACTTTTTCATTTCAAAATAGTGCTTTCTGTCTAAAAAATTTTGGCATCATCATGAAGCTTGTGTGCTCACTTCAGTACATGTCTTTGAAATAATAAAATGACATGAAAACTTAGAACTTTCTATCTACAACCAATGTTTCATTCCTTTTACTTCATGATATGTTTGAATTTCCTTCTCATGTATCAACTTTTTCTGATACAGAACTGTTGGTATTATTAACATTATGAAGTTTTCCCGAATATTTTATCCCTGCTCGTGTATTTTAAATACGAAACGTAAGCCTTTTAAATTTTTGTTTCACTTCATACTGTAATCATCAAATTCGTGTGTTAATGTTAGTAAATGCTTTGTTACAATAAGTTAATGTGAAACTTCAAAAATTTCGTCTACTTCTGATCAAATTATATCGAGATCTAAATCATCGATAATTTGTGACATGTTTTAACTTTTTGCTTTCATTTTAGTTTTTCTCTTATGTGTATGATTCATATTTATTGAACGCAATGAAATTCTATGTTATTTGTAATCATATTCAAATTTCATGATTTATCAGTATCAAACCTAAGCAGGCGATCAGTATATTAAGAATTACGACTTAGACTTTCATTTAGACTTATGTTTTCAAATTTAAGAGTTTAGCATACTACTGAGACCTCTAACTATAACATTGTGCTATATGTAAATCATTCTGAAGTTACCGCTGTGTTGCAGTTTGAGATGTACTTTGTAATTTGTAATTCTAAGTTGTGCTTAAAGAGTCCATGTATGAAATAAATTGTCTTTTACTAAAAAGAATCTTAGTATTCGTCTCTAATTCGTAATTTACTTGGACTCTGTATCTTATACAGTTTTTGTGTAGCATATTTTTGAAAAAGTGGTTTCATTTACTGCACGATGTATGTATAACGTTCATTGCATCATGTGAATGTTACGCATAACAGGAGGTACTGTTGTTATATCATATAATATTAACATAGCATAGAATACCTATCAGTTGAGGGTTTTATAATAAGGCATTTCAAAATCCAATGCTGTTACATTACTTGTGTACCAAATTTTTTGGAAATTTACTTTTCATTTTTGTTTTGTTCAAATTCAGTCTGCTAATCCTATTCATGGTTTGTTATATCCAAATTTTTGCAAGTGCACTAGCAAAGGATAACATGTGAACACATAATAAAAATAATGGCTTGCGATGTTGAGTTCTCTACTGGTGAAATCATTTTCAAAACTACTCTGGGACAAGTAATAAGTCACTTCTTTGTTCGTTTTCCGATGTTTTACTGCAATACAAACCAAAGTTGTAGCAATTTTTCAATACTTAACATAATACCCACATTGTATAACCAAAGCAAATTAGTTTTACTCGTATAAACTGTTTCAGGAAATTATGACCATAATATCTGCATGTCATTTCATCGACAGCCATTTCTTCCTCAAGGATTTCATATTTTTCATTAAATATTTCTGGGTTCTAGATATATTATTAACGTTTTTATACTATTGTTTATGCATAGTATAATTTTTGTAATTGTACGTGGTCTATGAATGTGCAATCTGGTGATTTAATCAACGTGTTGTATTATTTTGCTTCCCACTGTAGGTGTCACGTCTGGTGGTACGGCGTTCCGGTCTACTGTTTCAGTCGACTTCGACAAGTTGGCTTGAAATCACGTGTCTCTGCATCGAACCCTTTGATCCCAAAAAAGGACCCGAAAGTCAAACTTGTGTTTGCTCAAGAGCTTGTCGTTTGGTCGAATGATCAGTGGTCGGTAGTACACTTTAGTGATCAATCATTCAATACATTCGGTTCTGATGGGTAAGTACAAGTTAGCTGCAGAATTGGGGTAAGATTATCTCAACGGCGTCAAGAAAACAGTTAAGTTCAGAGGTGGTAGTGTGATGGTTTGGGAATCATTTCTTCTGCTAGACCTAGTCACATTGTTAGTTGGTATGGAAGGGCTAACACAAAAATTTACAAACAGCTCCTTCCTCAACATACACTCCACTATCTACGAGCAGCTGACCTTCAACTTCCGATTTTCATGCAGGAAATCGCTCCTTGCCACATCGATAAAAAAGGTAAAACCTTGTTGGAAGATGAAGAGATGGCTCTAATGAGCTGGCCTCTACAGAGTTCTAATCTCAATCAAAATGAGAACGCCTTCATCCTTAAATATTTCAAAGTTTCAGGTGGTGTTTTTCAACTTGTGAACAGAGCTAAATTTAACGTTTGAAATGCAATATAAACTATTAATAAAATATTAGTTCAAATGTTCTGAAATTTGTTACAGATACATGTGAACTGTATGTTTAATTGCGTATGAAATATCAAGAACTTATGTTTTGTACTTTTTTTTAAATAAATCATTTAGAGAACTTGTTCTTATTGTCCCTTATATTCTACACGCTACTGTAGATGTTAGGTGTCATCAGTTACTTACATACTTCAACAGGAGGCATCAATTCTTAAGCTTCTTTCAAAACACTATTATAGTATGTTCCTTCTTTAATTTGAGTGTACTTTGACTCAAAATGCTCCCACTTTGGAGCCGGATCGCATAATTTTCGCTTCTTTCCTATCTGTTTCCTTGATGATCTTTGAACAAAAACATCGTTAATTTCTTGAGTCTGTTGAATCTTAATTTTATGTTTTAGAATGGCGCTGTAAAGAACCAGGAACTTCTTGCACCAACACTACCGCAGTTCCTTCATCATTTTCAAAATCATCTTCATCAGTTAATCCGTCAACATCTGGAGGTATTTTATGATTATAGTATGAAGTGGAATCAAAAAATAGAACTAAGGTTTACGTTTCGTATTTAAAATACACGAGAAGGGATAAAATATTCAAAAGAACTTCATAGTGTTAATAATATCAACTGTTCCGTATCAGGAAAAATTGATACATGAGAAGGGAATTTGAACATACCATGAGGTGAAAGGAATGAAATATCGGTTGTCAAAATGAAGCTACTGTAGACAGAAAGTTGTAAGTTTTTATGTCATCTTATTATTTCAAAGACATGTATTGAAGTGAGCACAAAAGCTTCATGATGATACCAAAATTGTGTGCACACGAAACAGTATTTTCAAATTGAAAAACATTGATTCTTGCTATACATAAAAATTTACTAACCGAACTGTTGAGCTGTGAAATAGTAGTATGAGTTTGACATTTTAGGTTTATTTCGTTCGAATATTATTTACTGTTCTTCAGTTAACACTGAAGTTATGGAACACGAACACATGGTAGGCACATGTATGTAGTTTGTTTCGTTACCAAGAAAATTTTGTCCAATTTTGTTTACACATGGGTAATACACTGTTTCAGAATTAAAGCAACGAAGTTTTTGGTAGGTTTATGAAAGTTCAAATGCGCGATTTTGATTTTAAAGGTAGAAACTCAAAGGTAAATAATAAACAAACTATACAGTGTTACATTTATTTAATGTAACCACCCTCATTACGAACTAAAGCTTTGAGTCTATTTACAAATTCATCTTAAGCGACACGTATCTGTTCTTGTAGAATTACTTATCATTCCCTTTGCAGTTTTGCTTTGAAAGACTCGAGAGAAGTGTGAGGGGTAGCTCAAGTACGAGTACGAGTACTAACGTCGAGCACTAGTGTACTGACTTCTTGTTGGCAGGGTGCCGTGACTTGCCGAATGGAGGGCGTTCAGTTCTCGGTAGTGCGTGGGTTGTTTGTAGCCCATCCTGTCCGCAGACAGGATGGCGGGTTTCTCCTTTCTTCGCTCTGCTGTTGGCTGTAAGTTGAGTTCTTCAGGTGATGAGAGTTCTTGGAGGAGATGTTGACTTTGGAAGTGCTTGGTATTGAGACCGTGGAACAGGTATTGACAGGGCCAGGTCAATATTTGATTTCTGAATAACGTATGAACTCTTTAATTTTTTGCAAAGGATGCAAGAATCCATCAAAACTAATGCTCTTACTAACAGTGCCTTGTTAAGATTTGAGTAGGTGCTTTGGGGGAAGTCATTTGCATTAGACCATATAAACTTATGGTTAAGCTTAGTTCGAATAGTTGCTTAATTATTAATTTACTCTTGGACAGAGGAAGGACAATCGAGGTTAGATAAGCTGGTATACGTTGTTGTAAGATTTTTGCTAGTTGAGCAGCCATTAGGGCTAGATTGCTTTTTACTTCATGGATAACGTGTGAACTTTTATTCGTAAAGGAAGCAGAGATTCAGCACGAGCAATCTTTTTGCATTGAATTGCGCTGAGATTTGAGTAGGATATTTTTGGCCTATTTTCTGGGAGGACTTATTCCTCCTGTTTTTAAGTATCTGAGCATTAATAAATATGTCAGAATTTTTAACATAATAAGGAGCGTTGTTTGCATAGCAATTACTTTGCTGAAACAATGTCTTAAAATTAGGCTCTAATGTAACACACTATTATCGCAAATGCAATTGGGTTTCTCACATTAGCGTACACTGATGATTTTATTGCATTTGAGTTACGCATTTGGGTTATTTGTGTCACGTTATTCGCGTAACAGCTTTTTGCTGAAACAATGGCTCAATGGTAGACTTATTATATACTTTATTATTGTGAGATGCTATCTGTTATTTTTACATTAGCATATGCTAAGGAATATTTTATATTTGAGTCCTTCGCGGGCAGCGTTACTGTTGACCTTAGTACTCCTGCTGTCGATAGACAATTCTGTACGTTGTTCCTTGTTTCCGTTGGCTTGTTCGAAGCTGGTGTGTCTGATGCTGTTGGTACTGTGTGGGCTGTTGTATTTAAATTACTGCTGACAACTTTTAATTGTTCATTTGGATCTTCCGTCGTACGTTTTGTTTCTCGTTCTGGCAATGTTGTGTGCGTTCTGCTGTGAGAATTGTGCGACTTTTCCTTATCGGTGCGTCGAGAGGCTGGTTTCGTTTTGCGTTCATTGATTACTGAAAATGTTAATGGTTTAAGAAGATGGTAATCAAACCTAATGAAGGAAGAAAAGGGGGGGATTCTGATAACATAAATGATTGTAATAGAGAATTCTTAAAATGAAATATATGGATAATAAATACGTGACAGTTGAAACAAATTATTACACTGTATCCTCTTGTCATGGTAGTTATTATATATTCATAGGTTTTCATATTCCAGACGATGTATGAAGTATTTGTATGAAGAGTGTATCACACGAAGAATTCACAGTCGTGATACTCTTAAGCTGAATGTATCAAGTGTTGAGAGGTTAACCAAAAGACAATTCGAGGGAAGGGAGAGAGATCGCTATGTAGAACCCGCAACGCAGACAAAGAGCCTACACTTGAAAAGGTCGAGCTGTTATGTTTGTAGCTAAAAGAAACGTCAGCAAGAAGAAATTTATGGCTAAGCATCGTTTGACTCAAGAATCACGCAGTCGCTGGACGCTCAAGGTGATTGAAGAGTGGCGGGGTAGATCACAAACGTTAGAAACCTATTTTAGACCATTGGACAAATAGGGAGATTGGAAAAGGTACTTGGGAGGTGCAAGGTTCACATAAAAGCTGTAGTAATGATAGATGAGGGTACTGAGACTGGGGAATTAGATCTCGACAGCAATGTAGGCTTGTGCATCTAGATCGTAATCGAGGGATAGGTATAAGTTTAGAGGTATGAGTGGAATAGGTGTAAAAGTGATTAAGGGGGAATTAGGTTAGCATCACACTGACGAATAACTGCAGATTTTTCACGTGCACTTAAGCGTGTATGATGAAGGAAGAATTGATAACGAAGTAGCAAGGAAAGGGAAGGGGAATAATCGGCGTTATTTTTAATGTGTTGTAATTTTGAGTGCTAACATCGGAGCCTATCATCAGCAACGAATCTCCAGTGTAATGGCAAGTTAATATTATTATTGTCCTTGTGA